>CAOLHI010002137.1:0-287917 GCA_948474755.1 Ctenosaura bakeri | reverse complement strand
TTATGCTCCAGTTTCTTTCATGACTCTCCTCTCTCTACTGAACTGAGCTAAGCAGCCTGAGCTTGGAGACAGTCACTGCTACCCACATATATGTTATTATGGCACATACCCTATAATTACCGGCTTAGGGAAAAATAGAGTCCCAAGGCTGACTAACAATAATAAAAGATTATAAAAAATATATGATAAAATGCAATTTACAATTTTCAGTTTTTAAAGATCACTTCAATTGCTAACTGGATTATGTTTCCATTTCTCCTATTAGATTCTACTGAACTGTGCAAAGCTTGAACTTGGAAAAGGTCACTGCCAACCATGTAGATGTTATTAGGACAAATCCTAGCGCACATATTTCCTAATGGCTATCTTTGGGAAATGGATTCACCATGCTGGCTAACAATAATAACAAAGTCTATAGAATTTTTATAATAAAATACCATTTACAATTTTCAGATTTTTAAATATAACTGCAGTTAATAAGGAAAACTTGAGCTAGATAAACGTAAGAACTGCCTCAAATCTCAGAAAGCCTTTCAACAAACATGCATTTTTATCATTCAGCTAAAACTGTAGGGAAAGACCAGTCTATCACTACTGGGAAATCTCTACCATAATTACCATCACACACACACACACACACACAAAGACAATCCTGTATCTGGTATATGAAGCCTTCAACATGGATATTGGTAGCATTCAAAACAGTCTTTCTGCTTGATCTTTTTTAATGGGAACTTTGGTCTCTTAGAGGAAGTAGATTGTAAGGAATGCATCTCTTTTCCTCATTGATCCTGCCACAATAGAGAGTGATCATCTTTTCCTTCTGTCAGTCACATACTGCTTATGAAAAAGCAAATGGTAGCAAACATAATAAAAATGAGGGTGTTTCTTGTGTTGCAAGGGAATATCTAAGTCAGGTTCAGTCTTGATGCTATTAGGATTCTACAATGAAGTCAACTAGTAATTGTAATTTCAGTCCAGCAGCCTCCACAACTGGAGTGTCATAGCTCTACCATGTTTCCACTTAATGCTATTTGCCCAGATCCAATTTCATGCCATCTTCTTGTGCAATGGGACTTGCCACCTTTCCTTCCTGCAGCAGTTTATGGGATCTAAAAATGCTGCAGAAAGCTTTCTAGCCTTCCAGAGCAGACTTTGATGGCACACAAGTTCTGCAGGATGAAGAAGCAACTGTCCTCGTTGTAGTTCTACCGATGAAAGCAGTTCTGCCAAGAGAAAACTCTATTGGGTCCTGGCTGTTTTTTTTTTTTTAATAATAATCTTTTATTGATTATATAACTAGAAAACAAAAGCAAAAAATTACACACCATGTGTTATACATAATAGTGAAAAAAAAGAAAAAATTTTTTTTTCCTTTAAACAACATAAACTTACATTATTTTTTTTCTCTTTTACACTTGAAATCATAACCTTATTCAGCTTATTCCATATCATACAGCTTATACATTTTTGTTACCTATCTTTAATTCTTATTTTCATTATATTCATTTTTAATATTATAGTTTCATTCTTAATTCTATATTTTCGGCTTCCATTTAACCTATTACTATTATTAATTATAATCTTATTACTTCAAAGCCAGTTAACTTTTAACTTTTTTTTTCTTCCTTTTAAAAATTAAACATTACATATCCAATTTCATCAATAGATCACAAGTTTAACACACACGCGTAATATAAAATAAAAATAAAAAATAAAAAATACAAGACACAACCAAACAATATATATATATATATATACCCACCCCCCAGAGCCAACTTTTTATTTAATCCACTTTCCAAAATTGCCATTCTTCTTGTAATAGGGTAGCTTTACCATCTCTTATCAAAGTTTTTTCCAAAAATATTTTCCAAATTTCCTCAAAATCATTCCCTTTTGTTAAACCTTTCATAAATCTAATTCTACATGTTAATTTATCATTAATTGCAATTTTCCACACTTCTTTATACCATTCCTCTATTTGAAATTTTTCATTTGTTTTCCATTTTTTTGCTATTATTAATCTCGCTGCAATTAATAAATTTGTTATTAATTCTTTTCTTACCTGAGTACACTCAACCTTATTATATATCGACAACAACGCTATATTTGGACATACTGGTATTACTACTCCTGTAATCTCTTTTATCTCTTTAAAAACCTTTTGCCAAAATTCCATTATCTTTTTACAATTCCACCACATATGCATATATGTACCAATTTCTTGACATCCTCTCCAGCATAATCTTGTATATTTCTCATCTATTTGATTTAATTTCACTGGAGTCAAATACCATTTCCAAACTATTTTATAATAATTCTCTTTTATTCTTATTGATAATTTTTTTAAATGACGTTGTTTCCAGATTTTTCTCCATTCTTGTATATCTATATTTTGTGCTGTCTCTTCCTCCCAGATTTTTCTAAGATAATCCTCTTCTTGTTCTTTTGCTAATATTTTATATATTTCACTTGTTGTACCTTTTAGTATTTCATTTTCTTGCATATTTTCTCTTTGAATAATAATTTGTTCAAATTTAGTATGTTCTTTAAAATCCTTAACATATCTTTTCATACTCTTTGTCTATTGCTCTAATTGTATGTAATTTAACCAGGATATTTTAGTTTCCTGCAATCTCTCTTTCATTCTATCTTTATTTATCATTATTTTCATCCAATCTTTTAATCTATATATTTTTTGTTTTTTTATTTCTTTCTCTATTATTTCTCTCAAATTCATTGGAAATTTTTCCATCATTACTATCGGAGTCAATGTTGATATATTCGGTATCAATTTTCTTTTATTTTTCTTCCATATTTCTATTATATTTTTTATAAAAGGATTTTCTATCTTTTCCATTTCTTTCTTTGAAAAATTCCTAAAAAATATATTTTCTAATTTCATCTCAATATTCTTATCTTCGGTCACTAACCAATCTAAATCACCCTTTCCTGAAACTCCATCTATAATATATCTCAATTGATTTGCATAATAATACCATTTTAAATTTGGAAGTCCCAGGCCACCTTCTTTTTGTCTTTTATACCAATATTTCTTGTTAATCCTCGGTTTCTTATTACCATTACAAAAATTATTTAATATCTTTTGGCACTCCTTTAATTCTTCCTCTGATACTTTTATTGGTAACATTCTAAACAAAAAATTAATTTTAGGTAATATTTTCATTTTTACCACTGCTATTCTACCAAACCACGATAGCTTTATATTTTTGTAATCCTCTAATTTCCATTTAATTTCTAATCTTAATTTCTTAAAAAATTTTTCCTGAAGTCCTTGTAAATTTTTTGTAATATCTATTCCTAAATATTTAATTGATTCTTTTACTTTAAGTAACCTTTTTTTATTACTTATAAATTTTTGTATTTCTTCTTTAGTATAATTAAACAACATTATTTCTGATTTGGCCCAATTTATTTCTAATCCTGTCTTCTCCCCAAACTCTTTTAAATGTTTATCTATCCTATTTATCTTTTCAACCGGATCTTTAATTGTTAGCAATGTATCATCTGCAAATAAGCTTATTTTATTTTTCTCCTTAGCTCCAATTCCATCCCTATCTCTAATTAATGGATCCGATTTATCTTTCCATCTATCCATCACCATATTAAAATCACCTGCCATTATTATATAATCTCCTTTCATATTTTTAATCTTGTTAAATATTTCTTCATAAAACTCTTTTTGCTTCTCATTAGGTGCATAAATATTCACTATAACATATATTTCTCCATCTATTTCACCTTGTATAATTACATATCTACCTTTTTCATCTAACTCCACACTTAATACAATAAAATTACATCTTTTGGAAATAATTATTGCTACTCCTCTTGATTTGGATGTACCAAATGCTTCCTCATAAGTGGCAACCCAGTTCAGTCTAAGCTCATTTTTTTTATCTCTTTTTCCGTGTGTTTCTTGTAAAAAAGTTATATCAGCCTTATCTTTTTTTAATATAGATTCTATCCTTTTTCTCTTTATTATTGACCCTAAACCTTTCACATTCAATGTTGATATTCTCAATCTATTCTCCATTTTTCATATTTCCATTCTCTTAATCGCACTCCCCATTGGCTCTTTAGTGTAGTGCTCCCCTTCCCCTTCCCTTCCCCCTTCCCACTCCCCTCCCCCTTCCCTCCCTCCCTCCCTCCCCTCCCCTACCCACACAAACATTTATCCCCCCCTTTCCCTCCAAAGCAATTCTGCCTTGCCAACGACCACCTATGGTCTTGGGGGGCGGGGTGAAGGTATACCAACTCCTGGCACAGAGACCAATACCCTCTCCCGATTAATTTTCTTTCCCACATTTTTTCCCTCTCTTCCCCCTCCCTTCCCTCTCTCTACCCTTTTACTTTATATACATATACTTCAATCTCTATGCATAAACAATCTATAAGAATATATTCTAATCACTAATCATCAACTCTTCCCCTACTCTATAAAGCTCTCTTTCTTCTTCTTCTGTTATATCATATTATTTCTTCCAGTCCTCCTCATCCTCTATCCTTTCGTTTATCTCCCGAAGTCTTCTTCTCTTCTCCTCCAGTTGCTCCTCCCACTGCTCCTTCTTCTACTCCTCCAGCCGCACCTTGCTCTTCCTTTTCATCTTGTTGGATCAGCTTCAGTTCTCTCAAAAGTTGCAATCCTTGTTCAAGAGAATTTATTCTGTGGTATTTACCTGCGCATTGGAATTTCAGGAAAATGGGATATTCCCAGGTATATCTTATTCCAGCCCTCTGTAGAACGATGATGCATGGTTTCATTTCTCTTCTCCAATTTATTGTTTCCCGGCATAAATCGTTATAAATTTCCACTGTATTATCTCGATACTTCAATAATCCTGGATTTTTTCTGATAGCTCTCATCAAATCATCTTTTTTATTGAAATTTGCAACTCTCATAATAATGTCTCTGGGTGTTATTCTTCTCTTCGTAGCTGACACACTATGAATTCATTCTATGTCATGTTCTTCCCATAAAATCTCGGGAACAATGCTTTTTAACCATTTTAAAACTTCCTCTTTCAAGGATTTTTGATTTTGTTGTGGCAGCTCTGCAAATCCACGAATCCTTACATTGTTCCTTCTATTTTGATCCTGGAGCTGAATAATCTGTTTCTCCAACACAGAAATCCTGTTATCATGTTCTGCTAGTTTGGTCTGCTGATCCCCTTGAGTTTTTTTTATATCATCCACTTTAAAATCCAATGCTTTTAACTCTTGCGAGATTTTTTCCTGCATCTGCACCATTTCTCCCCTTATATTGGATGTTATTGTAGTTACAAGAGTTTGATTTGACTCTCAGCTGGGTCCTGGCTATTTTAAATGATTCATTGCACGAAACTTGCGCAGAGAGTAGGAATGTTAATAATTTTTCTAAATATGAATCTTCAATGGTAAAAAGGGTGTTTGAACACTAAGACTCCACTGAGGTAAAGGACGAAAAACCACAAGTGCTTTAATACTTCAGAAGATTCATGTAGATAAAATAGACATTTGTTTTTGCTAAGAAAACATTTTTGAGAGACGGATAATATGTTTTCTGTAAAGAAATGTGCAGGGGATAATATATTTTGTGCAAAATACACTGATTCTGATGCAAAAATATTTGTGCATGTGCAGAAACCACATAACAGCTCCCAAAGGATGGCTTCTATATAGAAATTATAAAATGCTTTTGTCTGCACAGAGCATGTGTTTGAGGGCCAGAAAAAAGATTTTTCAGCATCTTTTTACATGAGCCAGTACATTTTACACAAAGTACACTGCATTTTTCATTTATATTTGTAGAAAATACTCTAGTTCTTGTGTCAGAAGGATTGCTTTCTGCACCGAAAATAGGTTTTCTGCCCCAAAACACATTTTCTATACATAAAAAAATTTGTTCTTACATAAATACATTTTCTGATGAAATCTTCAAGTATGAAGCAATCTTTTGATATGGTACAGAAATTCTCTCTTCTTACACATTGGGAAGAAAATCTCTAAACTTATTTATTGTTGTGAGTATGAACAAAATAAGTGTGGATGTAGAAGAAAGTACCTAATGTGAACTTATTTAACAGAGTGACTATAGCCTTAAAAAACTTAAATTTTGGACTACAGTTGTCAATATTACTTAGCATGAAATTATTATTTCTGATATTTCTTTGGAAATTGCCTCCATGCAGTGAATATATGAAGGGAGAGTGGCACTGTGGTCAGTGATCCAACCCCTCAGACCTCCATTTGTTTGGGACAAGATCTGAAAGAGCACAACTGGGGTTCTAGATCATATGGTGTGCATCTTTCAATTTTCCACGGAAAGTACAAAGTTGAGGGACAGGGCAAACCTGGGTCCACTGTCTATGAGTTTATTGAACCTGTGAAGACCACAGTGCTTCAGAATAACATTAAGAATGCCCTTTTTGGAGCATTGGATATGGATCCATAAGAATCAATCCGATTCAATCTAATATCTCGTATCATGGTTCTTACAAAATTTTACGGATGAATTTATACCACCCCCTTCAATAAATTACCACTGTCAACGTCATCAACAGCTAAATTGCTGTTGAAAACTGGCACTTCTGCATTGATAGACTCATTATGCAGCATTAACAAAGCAACTGTTTTCTGAATAAATACTTTTATGTACTAAGGTTATCACTGTAACAATTTTACATGTCTGAAATGTAAAGGCAGGGACAATTTTTTTTTTTAGGAGCTGAAATTCAGTGTTTTTCAAACTAAGCCTTTCAGCAGCTGAAGACAGTGTTGTTTGTGAAAAATAATCTTCTCTTAATGATATATAGAGTGCATTAAGCACACAAGCCAATTACTATCAGTTATAGACATAATGCACAAATAACAAATGATCAAATGAAAATATCAAACCTTCACAGTATTGGAATTATCTGAATCCATTCGAACTTGATGAAAAGTTAAGTTATATATGATTCACATTATGTTAGGGTTGTTTTTTTCTTATACAGGCAAGATCTAGGCAAGGGAAACAAGGATCCACTGATAAATGACTAAAATAATTTTGCATGGACTTAGGTATATTTTTTAAAATATTCCTCAGTTTTATTTTCTCTCACATCTGGATTTTTCTAAATCTCAGTTTCTTTGTGTCCTAAAGGAAGTTGCAAATTTTGTTAAATTCTTCAATAACAAATAAGCTGAAACAACCCCCTGCCCTTTTCAATGATGTAGTTATTTAATAATTGCATAGAGAAGGACATGATGTACCTGCCTGTCATACAGGTATTAAAGATGAGAAGCATTGAGGAAGGTAGGGGGTGGGGGACAAGAAAGAGAAACAGAGGTGAGGATCCTAGTTCAGCACTAGCATGGCTGAATGTGTAGGAGTTTAAAACTGACTTTTAAAGGAATAACCACACAAAACTGTGATAGATCTGTCAATCTCAGTTTCTCCCAAATTTGGATTATTTAAATTCATTTCCTCCCAAATGTGAAGGAATGTGCAAACTTGGGCAACTTTTTTTCTCTGAAAACCAAAATAATATGAAATTCTTACCTTCTTTCACCCCTTTCAACTCACATGAAATTCTGTTATATGGGACAGCGAATATCAGAGCAACCCTAGACCCATCTATGAAAATAAATACCCCATTGAATTCAGTGGGGTTTGCTTCCAGGGGGGAACAGTATTAGATACTAGGGTTGCTTACTCCAGTTAGTCTTACTGTGCTACATGACTTTTGTTGTAGAAATGAAAACTTGTACTTGGATATATTTCACAGGAGTATTTTTCAGGAGTGTCTGTTATTTTCTAGAAATGAATACCTTACTTTGGATAAATATTAAATGGAACGAGGAACATAAAGCTTACTGTGCTTTGTGAATGCAAGATCTAGACCAACCAGTGAGCAATGCCCTACAAGATGTTCCACACAAATCAGATAACCCATGTCTTCCAGTAATTGAAAGGTTGCAAGAGATTTATTGCCTTTTCAGCTGTCTAAAATCTTTTCTGCTTTACTGCTTCAACAATGTCAGAAAATTTTCCTTGAAAAGCAAGGAGAAAGGAACAATTTAGTCAAATCCAACTGTTAGTGCTGGACACATCTGTTCTTGTTTGGGAAAATAATTTATCCTTTCTTACACAAATTCTATTCCACTTTACTGCTAAGATAACTCAATATATTTCCTTTTTCTTGAGTACAATCATAAAGGTAAATAAAATTTCCTGGTTATCTCAGAGTTTGACTTGTATTATAAGTAATGTAAGTATGTGAGTACTCAGTATCAGTATTGTTTAAGAGTCTGCATTATTCTATTAAATGCTGGAAACAGCTATACAAAATAGCTTTAACCCTGCTGAGGTGGCATTTTGAGAAGAACTATTAAGCCCTCCAGGAAATGCTATAAATCACTCTGTCCACTAGTACACCTACAAATGCTGATTTCCAGATGGTTATGGACAAGTGATATGGAAAGGCATCAGAGACAGCTGGGCAAGAAGAAAAATGCTCAAAACCCTGGAGGTATCCAAGAGAGAATGCCACCAGATTTTTCCATTGTGAATCACAAAAAGCAATTAATTCTGTTCTTACTATAATGGCTAAGTGCAAGTTTACAGGATGAGGGTAGCTCTGTTTTCTAAGATAAGAAACTTACCAGATGGTTCAACAGAATTGCATGTGGGGCAGCCACTGCAGTCCCCTAGTATCTGGCACTAAAGGCGGTTGCCTCATTTCATGTAATGGCAGGGCCAGTCCTTTCTGTAAGGGCAGACTATTTTGGTCCCATAATAGAAGACCAAGAGTAAAATTCTCTGCCCTTCTACAGTTATGACAGCTTATCAGATTTAAAGCCAAAAAGACCGCATATATTTTGAATGTATTCTGAGAGCAGATGGTACTGAAGATTCTCATATTTTACTAATAGTTACAATTTTTGTTCCAGCTTAATGTCATCCTAAAGCAATATTCCAGTAGTAACCTTTAAGGATAAATTGGTTCTGAAAAAAATAGTAATTTAATTATTCTTGTATAAATATATTTTTAGATAAATATTTAAAATATGTTTATAATATTTAAAATACAGTTCCAAATTAGCCAGCAGTGATCACTGTATGAAAAAGTAAGATACTGATGTGCTATAGTAGTAGTTTGTGGCTCCAATGGGATAGTGAACCCATTCCTAGTTTCAATCTGAACTTTATTTTATGGAGTACTCAACTCTGTTCCTAAAACAGATTCAATATCTAGGGTAGGTCCTTCAAAATTTAAACTAAGCCCCAGAACAGATGCACTGCTCTGCTGACATTGTAGTCAACAGCCACCCTGAGGGGCTTCCTTCCTGTAAGCAAGCACTATAGTAGTCAAAGCTGCCCCATTCTTTGCTAGACATTCTCCAACCCCGGTACTAAAAAGAAGGCAGCTTGTGTCATAATATTGGTTTAGACATTTAAGGCTCTCTTCTGCTTAGAATTCTATGTATCAAGAATGATATTGTAACAGGGAGGTTGGAAGGAGTCCTTACATTCAAATGAACAGGAACAGTCTCCCTTCAGCCTATGTTCAAGCCGGTTGGAACAGCATGTGCGAATCCATCCTCTGTCCACTTTGCATGATTGGCAATGTATGCATTGCAATAAAGTCAGGATGTGAAGTAAGCCAAACTAGACATTACTGACAGGAAGGCAGGAATTCTTCACAGTGTGCCATTTTCAGAAAGACCTCCATGTTCTTTATTAACATGGAGTTTTTCCACTTAAAGCAATAACAGAAAGAGAAAGAGAAGCAAGAACAGCAGCAACAACAAAATACAAAGAACCAGCATACATAAAATTCATGTAAACTAGAACAGTTCCAGAGAATTCATCTTAGTTGGGAATCATCTTTGGCTCAAAGTTCAACACAACACAATCCATTAAGTATTCCCACACTCACCATCAAACACAATTTTGACTGATTCTCATGAAGAAGATGAACTATGCCTACAATCACCGGTTACTCTGAACAACAGGGTGACTGAAACCTGAATGTATGGCTCATACTAAAAACTTGTTCTGCATCTGAGTTATTCACAATGAACTTTTCTTTTTCCATTATAGATATATAGAGGCTGTTGAACCTCCTTAATAACCACATGCTTTCAATCATTTGCAATGATCCAAAGTACCCTAGGGAAATGCCATTCTGTATCAACTGAGCAGAGTAAAGGTAACTATTAGGAACTTCGTGTAACTGGACATGACAAAACAGTTTTGATAGGCAATTCCCAGTTTGTCTCCATTTCCTTAATTTAATTCAGTTCATGCATTTGTAGTCCTCTAAACATTTGATCGGCAGAATCAATTCAGCACCTGTTACTTACAAACTAAGAGGTTCTGTTTTTCTGAGGTCATTGAAGCCCATCCTGCCTCATTCTTTTTCATTACAGGAACTATCAGTAATGGACAACCAGAATAGCTATTAATTATCAATAAAAAGGAAAATTCCTGTATGTCTTTAGCAGGTGCTACAGTTCCCTGTAGCTATTGCTGTGCAGGTTAATTCCTAATTTCACATATCTGTTGATGAAGCCACAATTGACTATGTTTACTCAGGCATAGCTCACCAAACACATAGTTTCAGCAGCAGTGGGAAAGGCTAAATCCATGTTCGCAGACAGTGGAGAATGTAGACTGACATTTCTTCAAAAATAATCTCATTCTGCCCTTCTGGTTCTTCTTGTTCTTCTTCTGTACTCCCTCAAATTATTGAAGAATTTCATAGATGAGCAGAAATTTAATATTTGACAAAATGCCCCAATATCCTCTACATAACCTACAAATATGAAAATTTCTAGTATAGATGTAGACCAAACTTGTTATATATTTTCAGAGAAGAAAAAAACCTTATCCCATTCCTTCTTAACTTTCCTTCTCTAAGCTCAATGTTTTTCCCATCTACCACTATTAACTACCAATATAGCTTCCTTCATGTAATTTTCTGAGAAGACGGTCTGAGAATTTTTTTCACCACTCTCAAATTGTTCGTAAATTCGCCCAACTTTTGAAAATAATTGACTAAATAACTATACCAGTTCTGAGGATTGTAAATAAGGTAGAGACTGTTAGGGTATGATTTTCAGCTATAAATTATTAGAAAAGCCCTTGATATGGCAAGTATGGTGATTATATAGTGATATAATTAAGGCTTACTGTGTTAAAAATCATCACCTATAATGTTGCATATACCAGTAATGTATCTGTTAAAATTGTCAGATTAATCTACACAAAACAATAGACGTGTACATAAACCAAAGTGTGTGTGTGTGTAACTTTGGGCTTTTCTGCACTAAACTCTTATAGTGCTATTACTCCACTTTCAGCATCCTGTGGAATTCTGGGGTTTGTAGTTTACTAAGGCCAAAGAGCTCTCTGGCTAAGAATTCTAAATACCTCTCCCTAAACTGCAAACCCCAGGATTCCATGGGATGTTGAAAGTGGCATAATAGCACCATAACAGTGTAGGGCAGAAAGGCTGTTTGTGATAATTAACTCCATACAAAAATCAAAACATAATAACTTTTTGGCAGTATGGAAGTTTGTGGTTAATTATAAAACTAATTCACCCGGAGTTAATATATGGAAGCATGTTTTACAATCTGAAATAATGTATGATCTCTTTGTGGCTTTGCAGTTTTAAGTATACGTTTTCCTTTATCACTTTTATTCACAGAATTTATCTCTAAATTCAGAGCTGCACATCCTTAGAAGGGCTCTTTTCATTCATAAAATGAACTTGAACACAAGCAGCCAATGATCCGTAAGGGCATGTGTGTCACTTCTTCAAAACATGGGCTGCTGGTGGAGTGCAATTGAGTGGAGGCTCACACTAAAGAAAGACCAATACTTTGTACTTGACCCCTTTCTCCCTCTCATACTATTCCAGAGGTCCTCCAGCCATCACAAGACACCTTTCTCCAGTGGTACATGTGGTTCCAAGGGGGATGACAAAAGAACAAAAGTCCCTCACATTCACACAGACGTATCCCATGAGCAATGTTATAGTCATGGAAAGTCTGGGAACAAGTTTTTGTATTTAATAAAGTACATATGGAAAAATATATAACAAAATTAAGATAGGGAAGAAAATATCTGAGTAACTGTATATTTCAACAGTGGGAGCTTTGTTTACTTCAGACACAGTAAGATAGAGTTTGGGAAATGGAAAGTTAAATTACAAAGGCATTATGAGGTAAGGAACAAAATATTTGCAATTGGAAAAAAGCCACAAAAGGCTAAAGATTTATATGATCTGAAGAGAAACCAGATTATACTCTGGTTACTCAGGAAAAAGCCACAAAAGTCAAAAACTGTTATAGACTTTTTTACAATTAAATATTGTGGAGACAAACCAGTATAAGAATGATTCTGATATTCAAAGCATCTAAAAGGCAATTGGTTTAGTACAAATGAATGTCCTTTTATGGCACAAAATGTCTAATGGAAGTTAGTTGCACAGTATGTGATCACTATATGGTCATTAGATGGATTTGTTTGAATAAGGATAAGACAATTTCATCAAGGTTATCAAGAGTTATTATTTAAAAAGAACTTACACACTCAAAAATCTAATATGTATGTACTAGATGTTAGAAACAAAGAATATGGGAGCCATGTTGACTTACCGTCTTTGTTCTGCTAGTGGTTGCTGATGGAAACAGAAAACTGAGCCCAAAAAGAATCCAGCAGAATTGGCCTCATGGCTTTATTCAGAACCTGTGGCCATCCTAGGTGGGGGATTATGAGATTTGTAGTCAAAAATAACTTCTCCAAACTTTTGCTCTTGTAGCATTTTTCAAGGTAAAAATGTGCATATCACCACTTCTCCCATATCATCAGATTGACTGAGAAACTTTTATTTGAAATGTTTCTAAGCTTCACCCAAGACTGATTCAAATACAGTCATATCCATCATGTAAGACTTTCAAGTAGTGTGCACTTTTTTAGGCTTTGCAGTTCACAACTCATACATTTGGATATCCAATAAATATTTTGTAATATTGCCTCAAGGTGATGTTGCCACCAGAATGGTACTTCATTAGAATAATGTGTATGATGCCCAGTGTATCCCTGCTGAATATGATGTGGAAACACATTTAGTACACTCTATTTTGAAATTTCTAATTTACCATTCCTAATTCATTAGTTTTTGTGCTGTGGTTGCTTATACTGATTTAGCCCTTCCATATTAACTCTATACTAATTGTTTTTGCAGTGATTGTCTTCTTCTTTAACCTGTTTTGGTGCTGCTAGGCTTCCTCTTGGCAAGTAGTGTTACATATATTCTCATTGCATTGAAAAATGGTGTCCCTTACAATGACAGTTTCTCTCAGAAGAAAAAAACACAAAACAAAAACACTAAGCATATTTTCAACTGCAGTCACATTTGTATCTATTTAAAAGTACATTCTACTGAGTTCAACAGAAGTTACTCACCTAAGTATGAAGAGGTAAGTGGATAGTGGTGTCATCTGATACATTCAGGAAATGGCTATATATCAACCATGAGTGCAGACATCCCACACCATCTCCAGGAAGGGCTGTGAAAGACTTCTGTTGGAAACCCCAAATAACCACTGCTGTCAGAACAAGTCTTGGGTCAGAAGTCCAAAAGCCCACTCAGCATAACAAGCAGAATTGCCTTCAAACGTAGCAGGGCTGGCTTATTCCAGTTTGAAGGGAATGAAGTAATACCCATTCCTAAGAATGTCAAAATATCTCTGTCTCCATTTTGTTCTGTTCCAGCAATATTTTCTTTCTACCCATCTTTTGTATAAGGTTATGAGCCTTTGTATGTGTGTGTGTTTTCTGCATGGGGATTTGTGTGTGTGTGTGTTTAAACATTTCCCCCCCTAAGGTGTACATTTACTTATAAATGTTCCCCAGCATTTTATCTAACATCCCCATGTACTAAAGCATGCTGGTGTGTGTGTGTGTTGTTTGTTTTTTGGCTGTGTGCATTTGGGGAATTTATTATCCAATTTCAATTTCCATTTTCACTGGATTTGACAGTCTTGATTAAACTAGCCTTTGCACACCTTTCCAGACCCATTGCAAAAAAAGAATATCTATCTAGCCTCATGCAACAAACAATGCATGTAGGACTTGGATACTCTTCATGGGAAAGACCAGAGTGATTGGCATTTGGCACAGGGTGCCAGAATCCAACATGTGATGGTGGCATAATCAAAAGCTATTCAAGGTCTGAGTGGCTCCTCACATGACTCTTTGGATCTCTACAGCATGGCTCTTCCTCCCATCCTCAGTGCAGTGTGAGACTTCTCTGGTCACCAGAGGGCCTGGTAGGAATTCCACCCCCTTTTACCTGTCTTTTCCCCCTACACCATCTGTGTGATTTTGACAATTGGCTTTGGGTGGTGTCATTAAATAGGCTCTCATCTGGCAGGTAACAGGGGAGACTGAAATCTCCTGTTATAGGATTCTGGAGGCTGGGCTGGGGGAAGGAGGCTACCTTTTAGGTTAATCTGGTATCTGAGATCTCACTTATTGTGTTCTGGGGCTTGGGTGAGAATCTCCTGGGTTACCTTCCAATTATGGTTGGTTGGGGAGTAACCCCAAGTATTTTGGATTCGCCTTGGAGTTGAGTAGTTTCATCCAAGGGAAGGCTGAGAAGCTGGCCATAGGGTTGAGACCTGAGCCTCAGCTGGACCCACATCAAGTTGCTCCCCTCCCTTGCTTCATTTTCAGGCTAATGCTACTTTAATCGGGTAGGTCAATTACTATAGCCTTTATTTAACCCAGTCTTCTGTATCTGGTCTTGTTATTCCATGGTTAGTAATCAAAGGCACCTTGTCTTGAAAATTCCAAATTTTTAAAGCTTACTCAGTGGTTTGAAAAAACAAAGTGCACAGAAAAGAATGCACATATTTTAAAGTGTGTTGAACTACTCTGACAAAGTGACTAAGCACAGCATCTGTATGCTGCAAGCGGAATAAATAGACTTGTTGACTGGTCATAAAACTTTTGTTGATGTTCCTTTAACACAAGAGTTTGACTCAGGCCATTTCCACCCTACATTATTATAGTGATATTATTCCACTTTCAACATCCTGTGGAATTCTGGGGTTTGTAGTTTACTGAGGCCAAAGAGCTCTCTGGCTGAGAAGTCTAAATGCTCCTCCCTCAACTGCAAATCCCAGGATTCCAGAGGATGTTGAAAGTGGAATAATAGCACTATAACAGTGTAGTGCAGCAATGGCCTCACTCACAATAATGGGTGACTTGTGGCCCGCAAGAGAGTGGGGTAGAGAAACAACTAAAGGTTTTAAAAGACCCTGAACCCTTTCCTTAAACCAGGTTTAGCAGCTTGACTAGCTCCTTTAAGGTTGGGACCAAAACCTGGGGTGTATTCACTGTCCCACTGACATTTAAACAACATCTGACAATCTTGGTACTTCCCCACTCTCCAGGATGCATTGAACCTTTGCAGTACAGTAATTTCTGGGCTGACATTAATGCCAAAATTTGTTAGTGCTTGCTGAATTTGCCCCAAATATAGTGCCTCTTTTTTGTACATGAGAGTGGTAAGGCATCTTTCTGCGCTACAGATGAGCTTACAGGATTGAACATCTACTCCCTTCTGTATTCTGTAGCAAGAGGAAGGTAAGCTAAGCAAGGAAGTAAAGATGTAAATCCTTGACTATTTTTTTCTTACAAAGGAAGAGGAAGTATTACAGTAGTTGTCTCTGCACTGTGGAAGAAAACAAATATTCCTCCACAGTATCTACCCCATTTTCAAATGTCCAAAAGTGTTATGGAAAAATTAATCTCTGTCGGGGGGGGGGGATAGAATGTTCCCCCTCCCCCCAGCATTTTCTGTTCAGGAATCCTTTTCCCCCCTGTAAAACAGTGTTTTGTACACACACACGCACAAAGGTTCCCCCCCCAGACTAATCCATCCACAATGTCTCAGAACATTTGAATAATACAAAATACTCACTAGTTTGTTATTCTTCTCAACCAGGTTGGGAAACCATATTTTTTTTTAAAAAAAAAAATGACTTGGGAATATATAATTGCAGATACTCTTTCCATCCCTACAAAGCAGCCACTGCAGTTTGGATGGAGTGGATGCTGGAACGGGAGGTGGTAGTCAGTGATGGTAGCTCTGCCATGGCAGAGTTGATAAGGAGTTTCAAAACAGAACTGTAAGGGCTGCAGTTGGATCTATAGAAAGTAGTCATTTCTTCTGTTTAGCTTTTTGCTAATTTCTGTACATCAGACCTCTATTAAAGACTCAAGAACAGGCCAGACTATTTAATAACAAAATTAGTAGAAAAAAGGAACATTAAGTGGAACACTGAACCTGCTGCTTCTTTACTCAGATGTGAGTTGCGTTTGTGTTACATGAGTCTCACCTCTAGCTAACTGTAGAGAAGACTGAAGACTAAAATTACTTCTAACTTAACTTGTCATTGAGCTTCAGGTCCCTCTAATTTGATTGTAATAATCATCAGAGTAAAACCATTGTGAGTGGTGCTTTGCAATTCATTGTCATTTCTTATATGTTTGAAAGAATTAACTAAACTTAAATGCATAATTAGGTGACTAATAACACTGAAAATGCTGTTGCATGCTTAAACTGACAATTGTGCCTGTAGGCACACCCAATTGTTCCTGAGCTGGCATTTAGCAGTAATTTCATTGCTAATAAATAGCAGCCGTGGAAGGACAACTTAACATAGCCCTTTAATAGGAGGATAAATGGATTTAAATCAATAGCACAACTCACAGAATGACAGCGCCTCCCTTTTTTGCCCTTCAATGGTCAATTGTATTTTATGACAATAGTGTAGAATCATTTCAATTAATGTTCAAAGAAGGAGGTTTTGCCTTGTCTTTTATAATGTGTAGAGGAGAAAAATTTCCTGTGATTTCAGCATTACATTACCCTTCTTTTGTCATATATGACTGCAAAGAGAAGTTTGAATAAAAATGGACGTTAAACACATATGACTTGTGGCCTGACAGTGGCAAAATTAAGCATGTGCTTCTGTCTGTGCCATTATGTTGAGCATGTGCTTCAGATTTTCCCACTGAAGTTAATGGGAATAGCAGTCAAAGGCCAATTCCACCCTACACTGTTATAGTGCTATTATTCTACTTTCAACATCCTGTGGAAATCTGGGGTTTGTAGTTTCCTGAGGCCAAAGAGCACTCTGGCTAAGAATTCTAAATGCCCCTCTCTAACCTGCAAATCCCAGGATTCTATAGGATGTTGAAAGTGGAATAGCACTATAATAGTATAGGGAGAAAATGACCAAAGAATTTCTTTTTTAGAATTCAAAGACAGGTTTCTCAAACAAGATATAGTAGCTAGCGTGCTCAACTAAGTATTTAAGAGACCTAAGATGAGATTTGAGCCAGTGGGATGTAGTAGTTTGAATATTGGACTAGAACTCTAGAGACCAAATCTCCACTCTACCACAGAAACTCACAAAGTGATCTTGGTCAAGTTGCTCTCTCTCAGTCTTAGAGGAAGGCAGTGGCAACACCCCCTCTGAACAAATCTTTGCAAGACAACTCCATGATAGGATCACCTTAGGGTTTCCTTAAACCAGAAATGCCTTAGAGATACCACCACCACCATCAACAATGGTGAGATCTGCATACGTCCATCTAGGTGAGGTCTTTTTCTTTGGATGTCTTCAAAAGGAGGCTGGACAGCTACGTACTGAGGATACTCTAACTGGAATTCCCATATTGAGCAGAGGTTGGATTTGATGGCTTTATGTGGCCCCTCCTAACTCTATGATTCTAGGATTCTAGATCATTGAGCTAGTCACTGTCTCTCAGCCTAATACTCTTCACAAGGTTATGGAGAGGAAAAAGATGGGGATGATAGTCATGCATACTGGCTTGAGCTCTTTGAAGGATGTGCGATTTAAGATAATGACTAACCAAGATTTGCAAGGTGTAGTGGTAGAAAAAGGTAAGCCTCCATAACATATGTAAAGAGGATTCTTTCTTTGCTGATATGTACATGTGGATTTCAGGGCTGATACAAATGTGAAAATTCTTTATTTGATGCTGGGGCGTAATTGGTTGAACATTTTATCTAGTGTAACTGCCAGTGGCAATAGCTATATTTATTGGTGGTGACAAGCGATAACTTATTGTACAGACAGCAAACATCTCACAGCATTCTAAAAAATGCAGTATCTCAAAAGAACAGATGCATATACACATGATTCTTTACCTTGTATAACACCCATTCTGAGACATGTGGCACCTGCTGACTCTGCTCTTGATTTCCATACATTTATCTGAAGGCGTGAAACCTAGCTCAGAGTTTGAAGACATGTTCACATGCAGAAGCATCCAAACTCATTTTCTAGGAATGGCTAGCAAAAGCTTCTGCAAGAAAACCTAGACAGATAGTGCCACTCCATTGTGACAACACTGAGTAATATATACTAATGGGTGTGATTGATTATAAGGCAGTTTTCTAGACTGTGCATGAATATGTTTTTGTGTGACCACAGAGAATCAGAATAACAAGTGCTGTCATGTGTCACTGGCTTTCTGGCTGACTGAAATATGGATGAACAGTGCCAACCTTGTGATTGAGAATACGAATGATGCTTTAAAGCTGGCCAGGCCTGAACCAGGTATAAGGAGCATGGTTTTCTGGCTTTTCCTCATGAACAGAGCAGTATCTTCTGCTTGTTTAACATCCAGGTTTTCTATTTTTCACTTTATCCAATGTTTCAAGATCCCTAGATCTCTAGACTAGGTAAAAGAGAAAGATGCTCATTATGGCATACACACACAACTACCCCCTCCCCGACCCCAAATCTTTATTCAGTATAATTGATCATACATCCTTTGCAACACCAGTGGAAGAATATCTGCTATTTGGGTTTGCATTTCATTTAGGAAAATGAGAAAAGCCAGCCTGGAACTGACTAAAGACATGTCTAGTCCAAACTTTTATTCACCCAGTAGTGAACTGGATGCCTATTGGAAGTTTACAAAGAGGGCATGAGCACAATAGCAATCTTCCATTTCTATTCCCAAGCAACCAGCATTCAAAGGCATACTGAGGTGATACATGACCATCATAGCAAATGCGAACTTTATCTTCCATGAAGTTACATGGCTTTCCCTCATATTAGGAAATCATTTTGTTTTGTTGTGTATATTAGGTGAAAAATCCTTGTTATTGTAATACTAAAAGGTTAGTGACTTCATCAGTTACGTGCTGGGTAATCAGTCCCAAAGGCTATCAATTTTTTTCTGTTGACCCCCATCCTTTAGTTACTAAACTTTTTCACTAGGATGTATGTCTCCAAATCTATAATTCTTTACAAGTATGTCCAATGAAGTAGGCATGGAACTCTGATTAAAAATGAATAGATGTGGATGATGATGATAATGTTATTGTTGTTGTTACAACCACAACACAGTTCTTTATGTTGTAATGCATATACAGGATTTCCAATGATTCGGTGAAAGTAGAACTATTCCTGACAACAGTTCTGCATAGCGATACCATTTTGGATACATAAATTGCTGTTTCCTTACTCCAAACTCAGCTGTCGCTTCTTATATTTGCACACAATGTGGCTCTTTTGAGATGTGTTCGGTTTTAATTAAAACCCTCAGTGAATTTTAATTAACATTCAGCTATCCAATTCCAACTTGTCCATTAGGATAATCAGACATTATTTGGACACCAAAAACATTCAGGCTTGTACATTACAGTTAAAGCAATTTGATCCTATTTTAACTTTCATGGTTCCATCCTGCAGCATCCTGGGATTTGTAGTTTGGTAATATACTTACAATTCTGTGTGATAGTCCAGTGATTCCCAAGTTATCTAAGTGTGGGGGACTAGCTTTTTCTTCCTTATGTGCCAGAGACATGTTTATGCCTATTGGCTACATTTGCTTTTTTTCTCCCTGGGAATTTACCAGGTATCAGCAGCTGATGGCATTGGTCTATGTCTTCCCTAAAGATGGTAATAATATGCAAAAGCAAAGGAAACATGCAATGACTTATGCCTCTCATAGGAACACATACTGTCAACTGGTAAAGACATTTTAAAAGTGTCCCATGTTGACCTGTGTACATGCATACGTGTGTATGTGCCTTCAAGGGTTTTCTTAGACAAGGAATAGTCAGAGGTAGCTTTGCCAGTTCTTTCCTCTGAAATATAGCCTACAGCACCTGCTGTTCTTTGGCAGCTTCTTATCCAAGTACAGAACACAGGTTAAATGCATTTAATATGCCCAGAAATGTATTATTAACATAATTGTTTGACTAAACCAGTAAACAGAAATTACAGATAACTTAACACATTTAAATGAGCTAAGCCACAGTCAAATTTGCATACAAAGATGCAGTCACTTAACATGTACCTTCAAAACTGTGAAATAATCATTTCAGGGAGGCATGCCTTTCAGAGAGCAATTTTGTACTCAGTTACCATGGAGTAAGTATAACTTAAATCTGTGCACCTTACTTCTGTGCAGACCTTATACAACTGCACTGCCGTTAAATACAAATGATAAGTTTAGGGAAACTAGCCAAGCATTGTCATTACCCTGTTTAAAGGAAGGATAACCACATGCTGTCATAAAGACAAATACTAGTGGACTGGGGGAAAAAATAAGACCAGTAAAAATAGTTTGAAACACTTTTCTGGAGAACTTTGCCCCCACCAAGTTCCTCTCACCCTCAGAATTTTTTGTCTTCATAGAATACCTTCTAAACACCTTAAGCCATGTGTTTTGGGAATAAATTTTGCCAAGTTTTTAGATGCCTCCCAGGCTATTTTATCTGAGGAAAGGCCTTCATTTGATCAGAAAGTAAACTAGAGTTTCTGGCTTATTTAATAGTTAGATAAAAGCCTGCTCTGAACCTAAAACAGTCAGGGGCGAGCACATGGCAAAATGGCCCCAGGGTATTGGGTGGTCATTTTTAGCACAAAATTGATTTTTTTTTTTAAAAAAAAATAGAGCCGTTGAGGGAAGAATTTGCGGTTTTCAAAAATGGGTTTAATGGGCTGTGAGAAATGTTTCTCACCTTTCCCACCTCTGATGATAGAATGTGGTACAAATGAAATTCAGGCCATTTCCACATGTCGTTACAGTCCTGCTATGAGGATGGGATGGCAGCAGTCTGCAGGTCATGCTTTCACACAATGTCGTCATGGTCCTGCTGCCATTCCATCCCCATGCATTGTGATCATAAGATATTCACTTAATGAATTAAATCTATTATGTGCCCACAATCTTGCAACACTCTCATACTTTCCTGCCAAATGGAAGGGCACAAAGCACAATGGCAGCACTTCCTTCCCCAGTGCAGCATGAGACCAGCTAGACTGTGGAAAGCAGACTCATGCCCCTTGTGCTCCCTTCCACAGGGAGTTGGTCAGAGGCGGAGGGGAGCGTTCCCGTCATGCTCCCTCCCAAGGGGACTGCTGGGATTGCAATGGGATGATGTGGGAGAGTGTTGTCATGTGGAAATGGTTTCAGTTTGCCAACGACTACCTATTTTACTGGTGGAACAGAAAATGTAAGGCTGTGCATCTCTTCTCTGTGTCAAGTGAGCCAGAGAGGTGGAAGTGACTTAAGAAAGTTTTTTTTTTCTTTTCCATTGCAATTTCTTCATAAAAGAGAATTAATACATTATTCAAGTGTTGCTAAATAGGGAACTTTAATGGCTTTGGTGGGGCATGAAAATTTTATGCATGTATAGAGGGGAGAGCACAGAGCTTTAAGCAAAGTGCTATGTGTGATACACATGCATGGAAGAGAAAGGGAGAGGAAGAGAGAGAGAGAGAATGAGAAGGGAGTCTTTTTCATCTGAAGCCCAGACATTGTGACTGACAATGTTTTCAGTAAGCCTCACCATGGATCCTCGGAGGAGAAGGCAGATATCAGTTACATCAGTGAATCAGACCATTCTTTAACTGTTAATAGGGGCGCTGCTCCAAGCAGCAATCTCAATTTTCCTCTTCAAGCCAAATTGGCACCAAGCATTTAAACACACACACACACACACACAGGCTTTTTTTTAAAAAAAACAGCAAGCAAACTTCTACCATTTAGGCTTCCTCCTATATTCATTTGGCATAATGGTGATTAAACAAACAGCCATAAACTAATAATTAAACTCTCTATGTTATTCAGAAATGTCTGGAATGTAGGAGAGCGCCATAGTGGAAGGAAAGCATTCCAGAAGGTGGTTTTTATTTTAATGTGATATGTACAGCTTGAAGGATTCCTACAGTCAGATCTTCTGTAGAAAATATTAAGACAGCATATTCACAGCATGGGATATTCTTCACACCATGAACCCTACAATCTCATTATGTAAATGAGCCAGCTCATGTTATTACATTTCCACATTCCAAGCTCAGAAACACAGATGTTATCCTGCAGTCGACTGCAGTTGACTCCTTCTTTTTTTCTGCTGCCGCCTTCAGAATAGCCAACTGAAGACATCATTATTTTACTGTTCCTTAAGAATCACACAGTCTGTTCAGAACTCCTGTTCCCAGTAATGCTTAATCATCATAACTTTGACCTTTCAACTTTGGGGAGCAATTACTAAGAGTAAACTGTAAAATGTGAAGACTTCTCCATCACCTCTTAATTCAGTCTTCCCCAAGCCAGTGCCCTCCAGATATGCCCTCCCATCATTTTAGCCAGGTACCTTAATTAATCAAAAACATGCAATCATGTTTCATGGGAAGTGAGGAGAACCTTTAGACCGCTCTCTCTCTCTTTCTCTGTCTCTCTCTCTCTCTGTTTTGTACTACAATCCTATAATTCTCATCTGCCTGCTTCTTCAAAACTAGAACTAGGAACTAGAAACAAGCAAACAAACCTATCCCTAAGCTATACAAACACTTCAAACCTCTCTCTCTCTCTCTCTCCCCCCTTTCTGTGTGTCATGAATGGAAAGAATATTTATAATTATTCCTGACAGTCAGGAACCCCAATTGAGAAAAATAATAGACCAGTGAGATTTTTTCCCCCAATTTTCTGCTGGTATTTAATGTTCAGAAGTGTTGCTCAGGAACTATTCTACAACAGAAGTGTTTTCTGTGGAGAAAATGGGAACAGAAAATAATTTGTTTGCCCACAGATCCCCACAAAAATATGTGTTTCTCTCTACATAATAATTTCTGCACCTCGACATTCAAATACAGAGAGAACACTGAGAGAATGAAAGGTCAAGTATTTATATCCCTAGTGTGTGTGTGTGTGTGTGTGCGCGCGCGTGTGTATGCACTCTAAAATGCATGTTTATGAACCATTTTTGAGTAAACTTGCTACTTAGACATAAGCTTGAAATAAGTGCAAGTTTGAAACCAATAGGCAAATGTTGGCTTTAAAAAAAATTGCTATTTTGATTGCTTTTGTATGACTTGGTATGCAACAAAATTTAAGGACTGTAGGTGCCTTTCTATCTTTCCAAGTGAAGTGGTCAACATCAATCAACATCAATGCATTGTAATTTTCTAGCATATAAAGCTTAACTTCTTTTGAGGATCAAAGCATGTATTTTCTCTACTGGGCATATGGAGAGCCGAACCAAGGCCTGACTGCCAGATTAGAAGATTAATGTGGCATCTTACTGCAGCAGCCAGAATAGTTTTTGTTAGGCACTGGAAATTGTCTTCTATCCCCACAACTGAAGAGTGGCTAGAAAAGGTTATGGAGATCGTAGAATTGGATTTCCTACAGACTAGGAAATATGTCAGACAAATTTTATAAGGCATGGGAGCCACTAGCAACATTTTTACAAAGTAAAAAGATTTCTGCATCTGCCTTTCATTGTTGATCTGTATTCCCAATTAATTATCCACGTAGAATCCTTAGTGAAATCTAATTTCTTAACTGTTCCTTTTCTCTGTGCAGAAATAGATCAGAGTACTATTATTATAAGTTACTTATTGTATTTATTCTCACTGGTGATTAAGGCAGTGGAGGGCAAAAATAGTAGAAAATAAGTCACCACTCGTTTCAAATGTGGAATGTTAAGGGAAGTATGCTTAACATGGTTACCATCTGATCACATTGGACAAAGATGATTGTTTTAAAAACAATTAGCTGTATTATAATAGAAGGTAGTGATTGAATAATTGGTATTGATTCTTTGAGGTGGTTCATGATTTTTAAAGGTATTTCATTGCAGCTAAGTAAGATTTTCCTTTTTCTTAGGATGGAGAGGGTACTATTTTCTCTGTTTGTAAGATTTTACTAAGGCAGTACCCGCATACCAGATGGAAGTATCCAAGTATTTGTAATTATTTGTGTCAACCATTTTGTTTAAATGTTTTGTTGTTGGGGTTCCCTTCTTATTTATCCCTCCTATTCCTCTCACCTTTCCCTATATTTCTTTCCCCTTATATTGTTGTAACTTATGTGTTATAAGATTTGTTTTAGCATCCAATGTTTATTTTTATATATATCCTGTCATTAATATATATATTAATATATATATATATATATATATATATGTATATGTATATGTATGTATGTATTCTTATCTGCTTGCCAAGGATTTAAAGTTTTGCCTAGGGATGGGCCAACTGAATCCTTGAATCCTCAAATCCTTGGCAAGGGTTTGAGATTTGCGGATCTGAATCCCTGTGCCAAAATATGCAAACCGAATCTTTTGAATCCACCAACCAAAAAATGCAAATCTTTCGTGCTCCCTGCTCTTCTCCTGCCCATTGGTGACGGGATCCTGTGTGGAATCCTGAAAGTTTTCCTGAAAGTGAAAACTGTTATTTAGTTTGTTTTTCATTAAAGACGTCAAATTCTGCTTCAAAATCACTTTTCAGTAGAGGTATTTTCTTTCCCTTGCTTTTTAAACCCTTTTTAAAAAAAGGGATTTGAAAGATTCTAAATTCGTAAGATCCGTAGATTCCCAGAAGTTTCCAGGGATTCAGATCTGGATTTGGAAAATTTTGGATTCATGCCATCCCTGGTTTTGCCTATTTCATTCTCATGGAGTGGGTTGAAGAATTTCAAGAAGTTTCTTCCTAGTGGGTAAGATTGTGAAAGTTTCTGTATATTTTTCAATGATTCATTTTATTTTTATTTTGTATCCTAGGAGAAATTTGTGCAATAAAAAGGGCTTTGCACACACCCATCTGTTGGTGCAGGTAATATATTTTTTGTGAATAATTCAGTTTTCTTTATTATTATTATTATTATTATTATTATTAAATATCTGTTCTTAAAATACTTAAAGAACCTTTGCAAATATACATATAATACATGGCACAGACAAATTTGACAATACAGAGTAAACAATATACATTTAGCAAAGAAAAAAGAGACAATTACTTATACCAATCAACTTGATAGGTTAATACCTTACTAGAGAACTGGTAGAACAGAAAATATAGAAACCAAGAGAGACAAGAAAAGAAAAGACACATAAAAAGAAAAGAAAGGAATAATAGAGGAGAGCAAAAGATATGTACTCCCCATATGGTGGGTTGATAGGTTTAAATAATTCAAATTAGTGTATTGACCTTTTTTTTACGGGAGGGGAGGAGAAAAAGAAAACAGCATATGAGGAAGGAAATCAAAATTCTTGCTGTTGGTACTGGAAATAACTTGACATGTTAACAACTAAGTATTCATTCCCCCCCCCCACACACCTTGATTTCCTCTAAATCAGTTTCTACAGTATTGGTCATAGTTGATAGGGAAATATCTTCTCTTCCCTCTTTTTGTTGACTTGACCTGGGTTTAGTCAATATATTTCAAAGGATTAACCCTTGAAACTAAAAGGGAAAAAAAGCAATTATATAGAGGAAAAAAATTATGGAACGCTCCATTAAGGTAGATTGAATGATATGATAACTGTAAACTCGCTGACAGCTCGCTCACACAATAATATAATTTCTCTCTTAAATAAGACTTGAAAAACTCTACTAGCACTTTTACATTGTGTGCATTGGTCTAGACAGCCCATCTGATATACAATAACACTTTTATAGTGATGACCTTCTTTGTTATTTTGCTAATGTTGTCTTGGTAGATAACAATGGGGGGGGTTCTTAAGATGGCAATCTCCTTACCTTAAAGACAGTATGGCTTACCTCTGAAGACAGTGCATAGGCTTGCACTCTCAGTCACTTTCAATTACACAAAGTAATATAGTTCACTATAGGGAAAAGGATCCAGCACTTTCTTTGAAGCAAGACAGAAAGATTTTTCACACTTCCTGCTTGTCTAACTGAGCCCTAGAGTTTGACCATTTGTCTAGGGCCACTGTAAAAAAGACCTGCAATAATCAGAAAAAGTTTCTTCATATGCAGCATGGAAACACATTGCTTTCTCATTTTTATAAGAAAATACGCATATCATAGTAAAGAAGAATTCTGCTGATGGCGAGGAATCAAAACATACCAAGATAAATCAATTGACATCTTGGCTAAATTCTTCTTTATTATGCCATGCTTATCAACAGATTTTAATATATATTGCAATCGTTGTACATGAGCCCTTGGTATAATCCATATACCATTCTATAAAGTAAGCCTCAGTGATTTGAACAGAATTGCTTTCCAGATAAATGGGTATAGTACTGCAATTTTCTGGAATCCCATGCCAATTTGGCCAGGATGATCTTTAATTCTAAACCAGAGTAAAAACCCCAAATAGGCAAGCATGGTAGTACTCAGGACAGTGAATGCTTTGTTCTTCTATCATATAGACAGCTTATTTCACTGTGAAATCAATAAATGCTTTCACAATGCTCAATAATCTGAGATGAAAGTGACTAGAGCAAAGAAAAGGATCCTTAAAATAAAAAGAAATGGGAGTGACAGTTGCAAAACTGAGCTCTGCTCTTCTGAAGTTCAGTTTCTTTGACATATCTTTGTTTTTGACACATCTTACTTACAATTTGTTTTCTCAGCTTTGTAGGTTGAAGCCAAATATTTCCATTGTCTGAAAGAAGAAGTCTTCCTTGAGCAGAAGTTATCCCTTCCCCCAATTAATGGAAGGACTCTACCACTGAAGACTTCTTCCACTAGAAGACAACCTTTAGATCTCATTCAATGCTATGTATCTTCAGTTATGAACAAACAAGCTCTGAGATTTTTTTGTTTCTTCTGTTAATGATTTATTGCATTTTTGCAAGTGTATTCTGCAAAGATAATGGTAAAAAAATTGACTTAAATGCCTACACATAAATAATTAGAATGGTATTATCTGCACCTCAATATTGTTTTGTGCACAGAAAATTGGATTTTCTTAGTAGAAAGTAAGTTTTCATCATAGAAAACACTATGGCCATTTCCACACTACACTGTTATAGTGCTATTATTCCACTTTCAACAGCCTGTGGAATTCTGGGGTTTGTAGTTTACTGAGGCCAAAGAGCTCTCTGGCTGAGAATTCTAAATGCCCCTCCCTAAACTGCAAACCCAGGATTTCATAGGATGTTGAAAGTGGCATAATAGCACTCTAACAGTGTAGTGCGGAAATGGCCTATAACCTTCTTTTGTTCGAGATGATTCCTGAACTTCAAATAATGTTCACAACTTATGCTATTTTTGAAGACTGCCTCACAGTAGGGAAAAAAATGTTCCAAGTGTTCATTGTCTCCTGAAATATTTTTTTAAAATATTTCCTTCCTTATTTCAGAGCAAAATCTAGAAATAGCAAATTATTTTGCTGGATTCAACAGTTCCAATGAAAATAAAGAGCTAGCATGGCTTGGGTACTGACTGGGGCCCTTTTCGCAGCGCCAGCGCTTGCACGACGGAGGAGGGTGGCTCGCGCGACAACCGTCTCCCAAAACGCCGCCGCTTCCCCCGCCTCCTTACTGCACCTGGTGTCTTTTCCCGCGACAGGCGCTCTTCAGCCACACCCCCAGCTTCCGCAGCGCTCCCTGGGATCTGTAGGAGGTGCTGGGGTGGAAGCGGGGAGGAAGCGCGACAGGCTCTCCTGCGACGGCGCTCCGCACTCCGGTAAGTGCGAGGTGCCACTGGGAACCTTGCGCGAGCGCCGTTTATTTTCGGTTCCAGCTGAAAATAAAAAAATACGCGCTCACGCAGTGTCAGCCCCATGAGCGCCGCGGAAGTGGGAGTGTGCCGTGCAGAGCAATGCTCCCACTCCCGCGAGGCTCAGGGGGCTCTCGCACGACAGAAAGCCCATGCGAAAAGGGTCCGGGACTCTGGGAGTCTAGGGTTCAATTGCCCACTCAGCTGTGGAAAGCCTCTGGATGACCATGAACATTTTCCCAGTTTAAGAGGAAGACAATGGCAAACTTCCTCTGAAAAAATCTTGCTAAGAAAACCCAATGATATGATTACTATAAGTTTAAGGTGACTTGAAGGTACACAACATCTGCAGCAATGAAAATAGTGTTTTCACACTAGCTGAGATTTGTCATGAGAAAAAAAATGCACATCATTTTGAGAATTTCCACTTTTGTGAAGCTTACAGCATTCTGATGAAATAAAGCAAACACAAAATAAAGTACACATTTTTAAAATAAGAAGAAGTGCACAAACATACTCTACTCAATGGGAGAAAAATGTCTTCCTTCAATAATTGTGTAAACACACAAGCACATTGAGAAATTTGTATTTAAAATAAAATACAATCTTGCAACCAAATATAAATAATAAATATGAAAGTTTGGGAGAACTTCAACAAAGTTAAGACAAAGACTTTCACAGTCTTAACCAACAGTAGCTTTCCAGATACAAAATAGTGCAGAAGCTGAAACTGAAGGAACCATATGATACTGTATCTATATTGTCCAAATAACATGTCTGTTAAGGGCATGGCCTTGAGCAGATGCAATTTTCTGGAATTCTGGAGCTTAGCAAACAGAGAAAGCCCATAACACAACCTGTTAAACAGAAAGATATTGTTTTGTTTTGTTTTTTGTGGGAGGAAGTAATTGAATTCTTTCCTTGACTGCATGACTTTTTGACTTACATCTCGTTTTAAAAATTTTGCTCATGGATATAATAAAGCTGACTACTTCTCCCTGCATGCCTGAGGTAGTCACACACACACCTAGCTTCTTTTCTGAGAGAAGCCAACAGCAGTCAAAGTTACCCTTCTCCCCACAGTAAGGCTCAGTGAGTATGCTGTGTCGGCTTATCCCAAAGTGTTCTACTTTACTAAGGACAGGCTTCTGTTTGAAGGACACTTTGGTCTAAGTCCATTTTAAAGATGAATAAGCATAAGAAGTCACAGCAGGGACTGTGGAAATGTTAACACCATCACAATTTTTATGAATACACTAGCATATATACCCAATGTTGTCTGGGATTTTACTTTCTCATAGATAGTACTCGTTAAAAAGATTTGAGATCCTGTGTGTCTAATTCCCCAAACTGTCTTGTCCAGTACCTATAACTTTTCCCCATATTCCCCAATCCAATCTGTATTCACAGATATTAATATACACAGGTTGGTTTCCTGAGGGAATACACTGCCCTCCTCCTTGCTGCTAGGCCTCATCTCCATAGCAACTAGCCTATTCTCTGGTTGAGAATTCTAAAGGCCCCTTTCTAAACTACAAACCCCAGGATTCCATAGAATCTTCTCAGGCAGTCAATCATACAAGGCCTTCACCTGACACAGCCAATCATATGAGGTCAGGTCTTTGCGTGACACAGACACAAACTTTGACTTTTATACATTAGATTGACCGATGATGGATGAGGAGGAAGAAGAGGAGGGGGAGGAGGAAATGTTCTAAATAATTTTCTGAATAACCTAAACAGAATACTTTCCTTCCTGATGCTTATGTGGCAGAAGTTTAGTTATATTACATCATGCTATAGTCAGTTACAATGGAACAAAATATTGCTTGACAGGCTTGCACAGGGGTCTTGCATAGGAAAACTCTCTAAGAAAAACAGATCCTCATTTTTAGAATCTATTTACTTCATCCTAGAGTATGAGAGGACTTATTCCTAAGCAAGCTAAAGGCTCTGCCTGCTTCCTTCATGGTAGACTATGAAAAATTAATGAAAAATACAAACATATTGCTATATAATTATGCTAGCTGATAAATTCTAAAATCTGTTTACACAGACATTTAAAATGGTGCAAATAAAAATAAATGCAAACTAATCAATTTTATGTACATCCCGTAAAATATATTTCTTGCCTTTCAACTTTGTGAGTTGTTGCATGCTGGGTTCTCCCCCCTACCTCTGAATAACATATTTTACAAGGAGGAAAACTCTATTGCACTTTAGAATTCTTGCTTGTTTCATCTAATAGCAATAAACAGGTTGTTTAACAATCCATCTAAGAACAGGAGTCCTTCAGTCTTTATAAAAAGTAGATTGGCTTGTGTGGGAGATAAAAATCCCATTAATATTAGCCTTCCAGCTATAAACAGACTTCATTATTAATGTGAAATGTCACATTATCTCCACTAAGTTATACACGTGTCATTAACTCAGAGAAAAATATGCAAATTGTACATTGTTTTACCTCAAAGTGTTTCCAATGTACATGTGGGGAAGCTTTCAGCAATAACACAAGAAGACTCTTGGGGAAGAGAAGAGAACTAACAATAAGATGGGGATGTGGAATGGGGGACCCTTGAGTTGTTGCTGAACTACAACCCCTTGCTTCCTCACCACTAACTAGACTGGCTAAGGCTGCTCTAACTTATAGCACAATCTGAAGAAAATTAACTTAGAAGTCCTATAAGTCCAACTATGTTGGTTCACCCAAAGATGGGGCAGGTGTCATAATTTACTGAGCATTCTGTCCCCTGGCCAGAGCTGCACTCTGGTTTGGAAATGCAATTTGCAGGGAGGACAGGAAGGGAAGAAGATACAAAAGGACTTTGCATGCTGGTACTCACCATGTGCAAAGGGAAGTCAAGGCTGTTTAATCCTGGTCCTCTTCAAACCTCTTTCTCTGCAGCAGCTGTCCGCAAATCCTCACGCCCTGATTCTGTGCAAAGTTAACTGGTTGTCGTAGGAGACTGAGTAGGAATTTTTGCCTTCTTTGTGCTATGTATGAGAGGGTTTTTTGCTTACTCTGCACAATTGAATCAGCATTTGGCTTAAATTGTATTGAGTGCTCCTGTGATCCAATGCACAGAAGATATAACAATGCTTGCAAAATTGGAAATAATGATGTAAGGATAAAATTTACAAATGGACATATTTAGACATTTGGTCAGATTTTATAGAAATTTAAGACTAATGTGGTTATGTCTTTTTATTTCCATGCCTTTATTATACTGGGACATTATTGTTTGCAACTGAAAATGCTTTTGAACTTTAAAAGGTTGCACTGGGTGCTGTTCTGCTTGTAAACAAGTTGAAGAGGTACAATTTGGCAGGCATGTGCAGGTGGCTGAGATTAGGGACATGCTGGTGTGCTCCCGGAGGCTCCTTTTCAGAGACTGGCCAAGCCACAGACCTGTGTACTCCAGGGCTATGAAACCCATGGGCAGGATATGGTTTAATCTTTATGGTCAGTCATCAGTCACAATATAGGGTTGTAAAGTACCAGGAGGGAAGGCCTCTTGGATACCATCCTTCATACTTTATGGTGTGGCTGGAAAAGAGGATTGGAAGTGTTGTTTCACTCCTTTCTCTAGACTGAGAATATTCACTCTAATCTGATAGGCTTTAGGCATTTGAGTTGGGGTAGAATGCCATCACACATCAGTTGCCCTCTGCAGATTCTTCTCATTGGACTTAATAAATTGTGAGCCAGAATCAAGGAAGCCTTTTGTCTGCCTCTTTATTTCCTGTTTTTCTCTGCAAAGAGTTCTTTGGTTGGAGAGCTTCCATAATTCCATGAATTCCTACACCAGTTTGATGATACACAAGTAGACATCCAAGTGTTCCCCACCAGAGATGTTTAAGTTCCTCACCAGCACTTAGGCCATTTCTGCACTACACTGTTATACTGCTATTTTCAATATCCGATGGAATCTTGGGGTTTGCAGTTTAGGGAGGGGCATTTAGAATTCTCAGCCAAAGAGCTCTTTAGCCTCAGTAAACTACAAACCCCAGAATTCCACAGGATGTTAAAAGTGGAATAATAGCACTATAACAATGTAGTGTGGAAATGACATTAGTGTTTGCACAGCACATAGGTAGTGTGGTAATAGTCATCCTCAGATGGTGATATGTACTATATATTGTATCTCTGTTTTGATTCAGATAATGACTTATACCTAAATTTGCATTCTCATCTATGAAAAGGGTAGAGAAATATATGTGCTCTTTGTTTTTGTGATGCACTGCCTCTATTTTGTTCTCTTTCTTAACAAGTCCTCTTAACAAAGGTAAAATAAATGTTTGGAAGACATTCCTCTCACACACAATCAGTGCGTCTTTTGACTTCATTAGTGAGTGAAGTCCCCCTGTGAAGAAAAGTTGTACATTTCCATAATCATTGTTTAAAATAGTGCTCAATGTGTAAAGCAAAATGTATAAAACATACACTTTCCTGGAGCGAACATCCTTAGAATATATCCCATTTGGGGCTTAAACTAATTAGTTGGTTTTGTAAAATGTTTTCACCCAAGAGAATTTTAACTCATTCACCAATTTATAACAGAATAGGCTTTAAAATAGAATGTATAGTCTGGGAACAGTAGAGACAAATACAGACAGGTGGAAGGGGAAAGGGAATTAAGAGAGGTTACATTATATCGTAATATTGTGCTAGTAAAAATTGTTTTGTTAAAACAGTGCTGGAGCACTTGTGACTCTCCATATGTTCTAAACTTCAACTCCCATCAGTCCTAGCCAACCTGACCAATTATAAAGGGGTGGTAGGATTAATATTTCATAAACGTCTGAAGCAGCACATATTCCTCAAACCTGCAATAGAGAATTTCCTGTGGCATGCATACTGAGTTTCCTGTGGCATGTGTTCCCAATAAAATTCCTCATGAGTCTGCACTGACCTTGAAATCAGGGATGGACAACAGTAGCTCCCCAGATGTTATTGAGTGTTGAGCACCTCTGTTTAAAATTCTCCAATACTGCTTTAGACATTTCTGCCCTTCATTCACTGCCTTTAATACTTGTTGTGCAGAATAACTGAAACCTTGCTTGTTGTAGAACATGAGGGAGGAAGCTCAATAGGATGTGCAACTTTTGGGGGATCAGTTCCTCCATGGTGGAGATACGAAGAAAGATCTAATTAAATCTGGGGTATGAATTTTGTATTCTTCCAAGTGTTGTTAAACTGTAACTCTCAGTATAGTCCAACAATTTCTGTTTGCTAAGCTTTCTGTGAGCTGTAACTCAGTGTTACCCCACTGGCATGCCCCTTCCTGGGAAGATATAAAATTAATATCAAATATGCCCAACATGCCAGAGAGGTTGCCCAGGTGGGTATGTAAGCAAAGAGGTCGAATGATCGAAACCAGGTCAAGGCCAGGAAAATCCCCAGTCATGTAGCCCAAGGAGACGTCAGACTATACACATCCACATAGACAAAGGATCCTCAGCCAAGAGTTGCCAACTTGAGGGGATTAGCATGTTTTCCCCAAGTTGAGCAACTTTGACTCTGGAAAAATCCTATCTATATAAACCATCTATATAAACCAATACTGCAACCCTTACATGACTGCAACCCTTCTTGACTGCAACCTTACTGTCAGAATCTCTCCCTGCTGAGCCACAGCCAGCAAGGGAGGAGGTTGCTCAGGAATACTTTCAGGGAGAGTTCAAATATACCAAACACCAGGAAAACACAAGCTGAGCCAGGTCAAGGTCCAGTACAAAGGTTCAGGAGGCAGAGATCTGTCTGGAGGGTTTCAGGGAGCAAGAGACATGAAGGTCATGAGGGCTTGCTAGTAATTTGCTGCAAGCAAAAAACAGCCATGCCAGCATACTTAAATAGCCACTGTGAGCAGGTGCTGCTTGTTATTGTTTCCTCAACCTAGTCCATGCAGCCTCCCTCTGAGCAGCCCATTTCAGCCTTCTTCACGATTGAGGGCTGATGGGCACGGGTGGCTGCCACTCTTCTGCATCACTGCTGGTTCTCTCTCTGTCATAAGCTGACTGTGGCAACTCTGCCTCTGTTTGACCTTCCAGTGCAGGGGATGATTACAGGTTGACTTGCTCACTCACTAGCACAATCCTTGGCACAGTTAGTTGCTCCTCGATCTTAGAGGCATCATCTATCCCACTCACTGGCTTGGCCCCATGCACAATCAGTTGCTCCTCAATCACAGCAGCAGCATCTATCACACCTACTTGACTGCAAACCTACTTGACTGCAAACCTACTTGAAACAATACTGCAACCCACTTTCCATTGCATGGCATTCCTTCCTTTGTTTTGGCCATTTTCTTCCCAGGACAGGGCCTGCCTCAAGGTATGTTCTGCCCTATAAGTAGTCCTAGTTTTTGAGGGTCTCTTCGGAGAACTCCCCACCACGCTAGCAGACTGGCACTCTGTTAGTTGAGTGATCCCCTCAGCTATCTCTTTCCTGAGCTCCATTCTTCTTGCTGTTTCTCAGACTGAAGACTTCAGGATAGGTGCAGTATCACTACCTCTACATTCCCTTTGCTATATCCCCTATCCATTTTTCACCTCTTTTCCTTCTCCAAAATCAAATTTCAGGATCAAATTTCAATACGACCGTGACCGATTGGAGAGCTGAGCCAAAGCTAACAAAATGAATTTCAACAGAGAGAAATGTAGGGTCCTGCACTTGGGCAGAAAAAATGAAAGTCACAAGTATAGGATGGGGGATGTGTGGCTGGATAGCAGTATGTGTGAAAAGGACCTAGGAGTCTTGGCAGATCACAAGCTGAACATGAGTCAGCAGTGTGATGTGGCAGCCAAGAAAGCCAATGCAATTCTTGGTTGTATCAATAGGAGTATGGTGTCTAGGTCAAGGGAGGTAATGGTACCACTCTATTCTGCATTGGTTAGGCCTCATTTGGAATACTGTGTCCAGTTCTGGGCACCTCAATTCAAGAAGGATATTGGCAAGCTGGAACGTATCCAGAGGAGGGCGACTAAAATGGTGAAGGGTCTGGAAGCCACGCCCAATGAAGAACGCCTTAGGGAGCTGGGTATGTTTAGTCTCCAGAAGAGAAGGTTAAGAGGGGACATGATAGCCATGTTTAAATATTTGAAGGGATGTCATGTTGAGGAGGGAGCAGGCTTGTTCTCTACTGCTCCAGAGACTAGGACAAGGAGCAATGGATTCAAGCTGCAGGAAAGGAGATTCCACTTGAACCTCAGGAAGAACTTCCTGACAGTCAGAGCTGTCCAGCAGTGAAATATGCTGCCTTGAGGATGGTAGAGTCTCCTTCTTTGGAGGTTTTTAAGCAAAGGCTGGATGGCCATCTGTTGGAAATGCTTTGATGAGTGTTCCTGCATTGGACTCGATGGCCCCTGGGGTCTCTTCCAACTCTATGATTCTATGATTCCATAGGCCTCGTGTGCATGAGTGAGTGAGTGCGTTAGTGCGTGATACTATATTAATTTAATAAAATTCATTTATTTGGTACATTGTCTGGCTTTTGCTTGGCCTGACCCTGTAAAGTTGGGTAAAAAATCCTTGTTTTGCTATAGCCAGTGTTCTGCTAATTTCCCCAGTCTTAGCATTTTTGGAGCAAATCAAGGTGTCCCCCAAGGGACCCCCAGAAATCAGGGTCACATCAGCAACATCTGGAGGTGGATTGATTCCCACCCCTGGCCTAAATATTACTGCTAGTCCCAACTACTATAGATTCATTGCATTCACAAAGATATTTATGTAAATGTTGACTTACCATTTAGCAATTAACTCAATGGATCTAGTCATAACGTTCAGTTCTGACAGCTTAGTGGTTTTCAACTGTTGTTGAACTTTGTCTTTCAGAAGCCCTAGCGAGCAAGACCAATGAGAGAGATTATGGCAGCTGAAGTCCGATCATATCTATTGCCTCCCTGGTTGAGGGCCACTGTGATAAATATTGCTTTGTTCCCTACAGCTGCTGAAGTATGAGAAGAAGAAGAGCAGCTGGACTACATCAGAACTCCCTTTGAAATTAAATGTGTCCAGTCATCGTGAAAGAGTGTCCACATATGGTTCTAGCCAAGATCTGAGTTTAGCAAGAAAGAAGGGAAAGAAAAGAAATTAGCAGGAATAGTTCAATTCTAGACATGGGCTCCATGAAGAACACAGAGAAAGATAGTTTTTCAGGACTCCAGCTATAGCCCAGAGAGTAGATATATCAGCTGATCAATTAATATTTCAAGACTACCTGGCTTAGTCTCTTTGATGAAGTGAAAGTGTAGAATTTGCCTCCTTATGAATTTCTCTTCTGGTCTACTGTCTGTGTTGAGCAAGCACTAGAGATGGAAAGAATATTCAAAAATTTTGGGAAAACACCCCCCAAAATTTGTGTTTTTTCCTGTCAAGAATCCCTGACAAGAAGAATCCTGGACTGACAAGAATCTTTGCAGTGCAGGATTTATTCTTTGCAAAATCCACAAATCTTTTGTTTTGTTTTATTTCGTAGAAAACAGCATTTTCTTTATAGGAAACACAATTTTTTGCACATTTTCTATTCAGAAAATGCTGCAACTTCTTCATAAAATACCATTTTCTGCACAAAAATATGCAAATTTTGTGCAGAATAAACCTTCAACTATACAAAGGATACAACATTTTTCTTCTTTGTAGAAAATAACATTGATTCATGTGTGGATTTTGTGGAGACGGAATCACAAACTAACTTTCTTGTAGCAGGAAGAAAAATGCTAAAATTACATGTTGTCTTGCTTTAAGAATGGAATGACTAAATATTACATCCTTCAGGAGATCAATGGTGGTTGAGGACCATGAGAATGCCCAGACACTTCATGGAATCTGGCTGAAGATCTGACTCAAGGTTTGTGGTCACTGGCTCTCCAGGTTCAGGAGCCTCCTCTTTGTTAGGCTCAAGCTCAGTATTTTGCTTCCAGTCTAGGGAGTTTTCAGTCTGTACCACTGATCTCTCGATAACCATGCCACCACTGAAAAATGGCCAATGTGAAACAGGGTCAAGAAAAGACAAATACAACTTAGATAGATGAGCAGACTCTATAGGCCATGAAGAATATGCCAGGTATGAAAATAAAATTACTGCACAAAATATACTTCCTTCTGTCAGCTCTTGAAAAGTCATTTTTTCAGTCACTTTAGTAAAATGCCACCCACATAGTGAAAAGAAAGACTTTCAGGGTGAACTGAAAATAAGATTTTGGCATTTATATTTTCATACTGGAAGAGAAGTACTTAATGGCATTTCTTTTCTGTCAGATGAATAAAACAAATCCTTGAACTATGCTTCATTTTTCTTGTAGTTGAACTACAAAATTGTACTTCTTTTAGACTAACAAGTTTTTGATGAACTATCTAGGAGCCACGGAAGTTTACTCCTTCCCCTCTTCAACATTTAGACAGTAAGGATGATTCAATAATAAAGTTTACATTACTTCATTTCATGCAACTAACTGCATTTGCATCCACAATTATCTTTTCTTCGCCTAGTTATTCCCTGACTTTTATTTGTTTGTTTCTTTGAACCTTCTTCCTCTGTTGTCAGGTTACACAATCTAACATTGTATGGTAAGTATCCATTTTGTTTATGTTAAATTGCAGAATATCTACATCATGCCCCTCCTAGAGAAATAATCTTTGAAAGAGAAGTTGGAGTTCCTTGAGTTAAAGATCCTGGAGGAGCAGCCTGATTAAAGCAACCATGATGCAGTTTTGGGGAATCCTGGGTCTTCTAAAGTGACTGAATCCCTTCCATCATCTCAAGTTGCAAAGTGACCTATTTTTATTCAGGGTCAGTAGGTGAGACAGAGGCCATTTCCACACGCAGTTAGGGAATCGCTCCCTGCCGCTACTCACCGGATCTTCTGGCGGTCTGGTCCGGTCCGGGGTGAGGCAGAGCAGTGCGTGGTCATAGATCCCCACTGCTCCGGCGTCCAAAATGGTGGCTTCCGGTTGGTCATGGGTCTTGACCGACCACTGAAGCTCGCCAGCCTAAAGTCCGCCCTCCGTGGATCGCAGGTTCACATTGGTGCGAGCCTGCAAATCTGCACTGGAGAGCAGGCATGCAATGGTGCACGCCGGCATTTTGAAAGACCAGAAAAATCAGGTCTTTCAAAAAAACGCTGGAGGACCACTTGCTCCAGAGTGGACTGAGGTGCAGATCTATGGTAAGTAGTCCAGACCCAGTCTGCTCCAAGATGCAGACGTCCTCCATGGAGAACGCACTGCACTGTTTTACTTATCCTGTGCGGAAATGGCCAGTCTCTCTCTATTTCAAAGCAGGGCATGCATCTAAACAACAAGCAAAAGTTAAACTAGAAAAGTTTCTGACAAATATAATTCTACAGTGAGTGACTCTGGTGGTCTACAGTTGTATTCTGAACAGTGCCTTGATTGTCAAGCTTTAAAACAATCAGGTCCAGACAGACATTTAGGTGGTCCCTGGCTGCTTTGTTTCCTGTGGTCTCCAATGTGCTAAGTGCTTTTGACTATCTATGCCTCTTGCCTTTGGTACGGATGATTACTTGAATGTTTTTCATTTTGTATCTTCACACTTCTTAAAGCAAGCCAATGTCATGAAGCTATGCTAATAGTGCATATAACTCACAAGGGATAACAATGGGATTTAACTCATTTTTTGTAGCCCCAAATTCCCCATATCATCTACTAGTCCCAAAATAGAGCAGACCATTTGAATCAATTGCTGAATAGTAAGTTATAATGTATGTAAATCACATTGATTTAATAGATCTAGTGTAGCTGGAACTAGCAATAGGATTTTGGATAAATGAACCAGAAGGGGAAAAAAAAATCACCTGATCATCTTTCCAGAAAGGCATCATTGATCCATCCTCTGCATAAGGATCTGTGCTAGTGTTGCTGCATTTCTTGTATAATTACCTAATTCATTATATGCATCTGAGTATTGTTTACCAATTGGGAGCAATCTAATCAAAAAGAGAAGCACTTCAGATCCTGTTTATTTCAATGAAATAAATAAAATAATGAAATGCACGCAACCCTAAACTAGATAGCTGATTCAAATTGCACCTATTGCATGCAGTTAAAACCGAGAGCATGCCTTTATTGAATTAATCAATACATTGCCAGGTGCAAAACAAACCATTCTATTAGCAGGCCTAACAATCAAACCAAGATCAGAATTGAAGTGTTGATATAATGTCATAGCAAGTCAGCCAATGACATGAGAGGCAGAGTAAGTAGAAAGAACAATGATCAAAGAAAAACATTCAGAGAGACAGTAGAAGAATGAGAATGGAAGAAACAACAGTAGAGAAAGAAATTTGATAGATCACTATTGTGATGGTCCTGTTGTTAGGAAAGTTGAATGTCTGTCTATATTTCATTATCAGACAAATAAGATGCAACAGAAAATGTTATCAGGAAGAACAAATGTGCAGAAATAGATATCAGTAGGAGCAAACATTCAGTATGGTCACATGCAGAACTTGGAAATGTTTTCTTTTTGAACTACAAAACAAAAAAGTAACTTTCCCAAGCTCCATCCATATGGCCCATCACTATAATATACATTTCATTAATTCTCTCCTCTGTCAGTTATTTGTTTCAATTGTAGACTTTCCTCAGTATTATTTTGCTGATGTACCAGTGATCCATGGGAACTGATATATTCTGGAAACTAAAATTCTGGTTTACATAATTTTTAAAAAATGATCTTTAAAGACTTAGACACTTTTGGTAGGTATTTGTGTGGCAATAACTATGGCATAGCCTGATAGAATTTCTAACTTTTGTGGAAGACATTTGTAAATGCCAGTTACAATTGGTTAAAGTGTCAGTTCACGCTCATATACTACAAAATTGATTAATATCAGCTGTTTCACAGATTTTAATGAAAAGGTCCACTCTGTCAGTTTCACACAATGGGCTGTGAAATCATGCTGTGAGTAAAGTAACACATATTCAACACAATATGTGAAACCTCCAATCTTGTGCGTATCGCTCATTGCACATTTGACACTGGCTTGGAATGTTAGAGAATATGAATTGCAATTGGATTTTAAGTTTAAAAAAAAAGGAATTTATCCTCACATATTCATGCTCACAGAGCCATACTGAAAGAGCTGCAAAGGGCAGCCTAAACTTTTCAGTGGAATGTATTTTCCTCTCCTTTTCAAAAGGTCTAATTAGCATGTTTAGATTCCTGGAGAAAAGAAGGCCATGCTATGACAAACGTCTGCTATCATCCGAGGCACATCTGTGAAAGCTGAGCTTCACAGCTGGGGCTATAGAGGAAGTTGGATAATGAATGTGGCTTTACAGAACATTCTTCAAGTGAGCTTCTATGAGCCAGATTGATTCATGACTTTTATTGATTTAAAAAAACATGATTATTATATAAGGTCATGCTATGATATTATTTTCACTGTAATCTCAATGAATGTAAGCCACAAATAAAAAGAAAATGATGCCGAAGTGTAAAAACTGCTCCCCAGCTATGGCGTTTTGCTGTGTTAGCATTGGGCCATATTTCTTTCTCTTTTGCAGTAATGAGAAAGCATTTATTCATAACCTTCAAGAGAGTATTGTTTCATCCTGATTTTCCTAAACACAAAATGCTGGACAGAGTCAGAGTCTGCAAAATGAAGGAATGAGACAAGGGTTGTAGTTCAGTGTTGTACTTGGAGAAGGTCGCCTATCAGTCTCCACCATATTCATTTCCACTGGAAAAGATCCTTGTCTTGACCTTGCAGATACCATATTTGCTGGCGTATAAGACACACTTTTTTCCCCTAAAAAATGCCTTCTGAAAATGGAGTTTCATTTTCTTATACACCAGTAAATATGGTCCTTGAAAACTACTGCAAACAATTGACTTAGAGTGTACACTCTTACTTCTTGTATTTAATCCTATTGATTTGTGGGGAATAAAGCTCTCTGGGTTTAAGAAAAAGAAAGTGAGAAAACTTCAGCGGCCCCTTTAAGAGAAGGAGAGCACACCTTGCTGCAACCCTTCCCTCCTTCCTCCCATTCACCCCTCCCAGCTGGGTATTTTTCCTGGAACCAACCACCCGTCAGACAGGGAGGAGTAAGGAATTGCCTACGTTGTGGCACAGGGCATTTTCCCAGTTCCCTCTCCTACAGTTGGTTGGCTCCTTCTCAGCACAGTCTGCAAAACCCTGTTGGTTTCTGTTCATGGGGTGGAGGGAAAGAAATAGGATGGAGGCACACTGTCTTCCCTCCCAGCCTGAATGGAAGGCTTGGTTTCTTCCAGAGGAGCTGCTTGTTCCTGTTTTCTACCCCAGCCTCCACCACCTTGCTAGTGGGGGTGGAGGAAGAAAATGCGTCAAGAAGAGGGGGGCCTAGAAAGAAGAGGAGAAGCCCCCAGGTGCTTTGAACCCCCTCTTTTTGCTGCCTCTGTACCCCTTTTCTGCACAGGGCTCAGTGGCTTCTGTCTTCATTTCCCCTTCCCAGTTGCTTTTCTTAAGTGCCTGCAACTCAGCTCTAGTTTATAGAGGAGTTTTCCTGGCAAGATTTGTTCGGGTTGTGTGTGTCATGGCTTGCCTCTGAGGCTGAGAGAATGGGATTTGCCCAAAGAGAATCCTCAAAAGGAAAAAAGGGAAAGGAGGAATCCTTGTGCCACATCTCCTTTCACTCCTCCCTCCTTCCTATGTATTTTGCCTCAGCTGGTTACTATTTTTTTTCTTAAAAAATAAAGTCTGAAAATGGAGTGTGTCTTATACACCAGTGCATCTAATACATCAGCAAATACAGTACTCTGCTAATTAGTGCGAACCAAGGATAAGGAACATGAACCCTTTCAGATGTTGCTGGCTAACATAATCCATGGTGATCAGATAACTGGAGTTTGTCATGTCTTGGAAAGGGGACATGTCAGTTCATGAGATAGACGGTGACACTTGCCTGCAGCTGGAGACACAGTCATAGACTTGAGAGTACCTACTGCAGCTGAACACAGATGAGAAAGAGAGGTCTACAATAAGAAATGCTAATCAGGCAACATCTGTGGGAGGCTGCTAGAACATAAATATTCTAGCATCTCCTTCGGGAAGTTCATTACTGACAACCAACCATTCTGGAAGAAGCCATGCTTTTGTCTCTTCATTCCTGGCTCATGTTTCCAAAGAACTTTGGACCCTGCTTCATTCACTAACTCAGTACTCTCTTGGACAGACGTCTCAGATTTATTGCTTATCCTGCTGACCTGAACTGCCTAGATTCCAAGAAAAGTAATCACCTGGCTAGTAAGCTCCTGCATACAAATGAGACTGCTTAGACTCTATTGGTGGCAGATTCTATTAGAATTTTTGCCCCTGGCTAGCCCCCAAAACAAACAGAGTTGCTGTTACCTGATATGATTTTTTGGGGATAAAGTATTGTTATATTATTATATTATATTGAATAGGCTATCTTTTCTTCCCTTTGAAGGAATGAGGTTGTGCTTAAATCATGTATGGTAGTCATAGCTATGGGAGATGTTGGTCCATATGTCTATGGTAACAATAGATGTTGTATATCTGCTATGAATTCCAAAGGGTTGCGTCACCAATTGAGCAGAGCACAGTGATTGGACCACTGAACTGCTCATCTTACATTCTAGAGGTTAAGGTAATTTGGAAACCTTGTCTGACTGTTTGCTCTGCTTTTCCCCTACCTTGTTTTCTAACTGTGGGGGAAGTAGGTGTGTTCTTTGTTTAGCTATTCTGTTTCTAGAAGGATCAGCGGAAGGTTCAAAAGCTCTAATTGTGCTGTCCCTTATCTGCTTTCCCTGGGGCAGGAAATACGTACTTGCCTGAGATGGCCTCTGGGATTATTCACCATGAATTGGAATTCCCCACAGGACAAAGAATGTAGTGATAGTTTTCGTCTACTGCAATACACCATCTGCATCCATTATCATTATATTGAATAAAATCTTTCACATGAATTGTTGGATATAATCTTGATAACTGTGGATTGGTTGATGGGTTCTGAGTCAATCAGGCCACTATGGTTAACCTTGGTCAGAATGTGACCTAGGTTAACCATGTGAGAAATTACTGAAGATTAATAAATCACTGGCATGCTCTTGATTGGCTATAATTCATTTCAACTGATCTATACGGAAAAGACTCTGAAGATAACCTGTTAAATAATAATAATAATAATAATAATAATAATAATAATAATAATAATAATAATAATATCCCGCCTTTCCCGATGGATCGAGGCGGTACTACAACAGTACATCAAATACATTAAAAGCAATTTAAACATAACCCATCCTCCCCACCCACCAACCCATCTAATGTTAACTAGCTAAATCCTGCCTGAAACAGGAAAATTAGAACTTCCTCTTTATTATAAATAACTTGATTACAATGATGCAACGAACAATGTCTCTTTCAAGAGCTGTATAACTAGTCTTCATAATATGTATCTGCAGCAGGGAAAACTATATCATTGAGTAAAGCTTCAGACAGCAGACACTGAAGGGGTAGAAATGCTAGAAAGCTGTTGTAGCACAGAGCTGTTTTGAGCCCCAGTCCACCTCACATCTCTAAATGAGTCAATTTCCCTGAAATATAATGGAGGAGTTTATTTATTTATTTTAATATTTCTACCACGCATGCTGTCATTTGTGTGTCTGTGTCTTCACGTTGCCTGTCAACTTGTGGCAACCCTGTGAATTTCAGAAAACTTTCTTAGACTAGGTATACTCACAGGTGAAATACCGTTTACACCACCTGGTATTCCTTGGCATGTTATCTCACAATGTAATCCCATCACCAGCATTGAGTTAAGTCTGAACTACTGGTCCAGTAGGCTTCTGTTCATGGTGGAAGAGTGCATTTTCTCTTTTGGCTGAGACAGCAACAGGTCTTTGGCCAGCTGATTCAACACTGATCAACAAAAACTAGAAGATGTTATCTGAAACAAGTCTTAATCTCTGTACCTCTGTGGGCTGCCACTCAGGATGTGGAATCCCTATTGTTCCTGAAGACTGAAGAGAGCAATGTTGTGTTAGGGGATCCTAGGAATATGGATGTGAATTCATGGTGTAATGAATCGGTGCATTTTAAATGTTATATAATGATTCCTCACTGCAACAGTGCAAAGAGATCCTTGAAAATTTTGTCAAGCAGAACGTCTGCTTTTTAATATATATATGCATATAGGATACAACTGTCTAGTATGTTTTGTCCAACTTTTAACATTTCTCTTTCCATTATGTACCTCAAAGGATAGTCTTCCTTTTAAAGTCACAAAAAAATGGCATCTCGATATTTTGATGGTCAAAATTTCTGATTCTGGAACATTTCATGCTTTCACTCTTACATTATTTTTGAAATTAATTTCAAGTAGGGTTTTTTCCCCTTCATTTCCCCTAGGCTGTATTTCACAGCTGGTTCTCTTGATTTCATTGTAAGGCACCTAAGTACACTTGCATATTAAATTGCCATATAAGTGGTTATTGTAGATTATTATGGAATCAGTGCCAGTGGCTATGACCTTCTATTTGTGTATTTCTCTCAGGCTTCCTTTTATCCAGTTTTCATATTGCTCCCTCTTAGCTAGTAAGTAAATATCAAAGGGATATTTCTTTTCTTCCAGGACAAATTTCTTTTATTCCAAGACCAGTTCAGAATGCTAGTTCTCATCAACAGAGGCAGAATAGATGCGATACTGGAATACATGAACCAGAGTTTATTTTTAACTCTTCCATTTAAGGGTGAAATTAAATGTGATACTAGTACAGTTCAATTTGGTGGCTGGTAATTTATGCTATAAAATAAAAATATCTGTCTGGTAGGATGCACAAATCTACATGCTTGATCACAGAGCCATCAAATTGGGTGTGCTTGTCTAATGAGATCTAAACAGAAACTGCAGTATGGTTTTAGAACACTTCATCAACCTTCTAATCAAATGCTTTAGATTTCTATTTCTGTTTTTGTTTGTTTTGTTTGGTGAGGAGTTTTCTTATGAATGCACATTTATCAATACTGAACTTGGTATGTAAACTTATGTTGACATGCCAAACATTTTTTGTACAAGTTCGGAATAGATAGGATTTCCAATAGGTAACTATTTCTCAAGCTAGTTACCAGAACAAATGAAATTATAAAGGACAGTACACAAAGCCTATATTCCTAAGCACTGCCAACAATTAAGATGAATAGAAAAACTTACTTCTGAGTAAACATGTTTAGAGTCATGCTACAAAACCATAATTATACCAAAAGTGTTTCTATTAACTTGAGTAATAACATGTCTGTATAGCCAGAATTTACCTTTAGGATCACATTCTGGTTATCTCGTGCATAAAGATTCAAATGCATAAAATTTAATATTCACAAAGCAGTACTTTGATATTCTTATTAAATGTTGCAGCCAGATACAGTTAGAAAAAGGGCATAGGCATAAGGGAGCTATCAACAGTCTTTTGTGAACAAGTGAAAATCCAATTAATTTGACACTTCATATGCTGCTACTGTGTACTTATCCAGACAAGAATAGACAATGTATTCAGAACATCATAAAGATTAAATATTCCCAAGCAGTCTCAGTTACGATTTTCACAAAAAGATCTAAGATATGTTTGTCATTTCCAGTTAATTGTTTGTATTTAAAAGGCGGAGGGGAGAGTAAAAAGGCTAGACTATTTAAGAACTTCATTGTTTGGCCTAGTGTTGTCAAACAGGATTTTTGACAAATACAGATGGAGTCTTCATTTGCTATACTTCACACATTATTTAGCTAATGATCCAAATCCCACTTCCCCATCTCTATTCATTTCTGATATGCCATCCTGGATCAAGTAGTTGGTGTGACTCAATGGAAGGAATTTCTGCATTCAATAGAAGGAAATTGAGTTGTTTATTTGTCAGCTGCTATGGGTACTTTCCCTTTCATGCATCTCTTAATCCATCTGATTACCCTGCTGGTTTTATCTGCAGTATTTAGCTCTCTTTCAGAATACACTAAAGCTTTACAGAGTGAGCAAAATACTGAATTATTTAGGTATTTTCCTCTGTGGATGCTGCAAAGACATGCACACTGTGTAGCAAACAAAAACCCTCTAGTGAACAGCAGAGGGAATTATGATGATGATTTTAATGGAGAAGTGGGAAATTCTGCAGCCATGGGAGTCAGCCTCATCCACAGACGGGAAAATCTCCAGCAATGGTAGAAAATGTACCTCATCAGTTATCTCACAGGCCACAGGGAGCGTGCTTGTCAAGCTCATTCATCAGAACTGGATGTATACTGATGTTTGACTGAGAGGGGTGTACTGCTCAAACATATTTTATATCACAAGTCATAGTCATAGCATTTAAGGGAGAAAGCCTCTGGAGCAAGCATAGGCAAATTTCAAGCTTGCTGTTTTCATTGTTGTGTGCTTTAAAGTTGTTTCCAACTTATGATGATCCCCATAGCAAAGTTTACTTGGAGAGATTTATCCAGTGAGGGGTTGACTTTCACTTCCTCTGAGGCTAACAAAATGCCACTTACCCACAGTTACCCAGTGCCTTTGTTACCCTGTGTTTTGGGGGGGGGTCCCGCGAGGGGCGCCCTGTTTGCCAATCAAAAATACCAAATTGGGGAAATTAGCTTGAACACTGTTTTGGCTAGCAAGAGGCAGGGTAACGTTGCAAGGATCTTCTAACCCAATGTCTACAGCTTCGGGTCAGGGAATAGGCACACAAGGTCTAAAAGTAACAAATAACAATTTTATTGGAAAATAACAGCAAATAAACACAATACACACACACTCTATCTAACTGGAAGCAGAGGGGGAAAATGTAAGGATGGGTAATACGACCTGGTCTCATTGTCCTGGAGAAGATAGATGAGGTTCCTAAGGAGAAAGCTCAGCGTGGCGGGCTGAGGGGAATTCTTTAGACAAACCAGCGGCAGGGCAGGATGGCAATCCAAATAGTCTGAAGACTGCTTGGAAATCTGGGGTTTTTATAGGGAAGTTTGTGCCTTTTGGCTATGGCAAGCCAGGTAAGAACAAAAGGAGTTTTGGCGCTGGACAAAGGATTGAGAGAGGTCCACCTTAACCTGATGGGATTATCTCCTGATTACAATAGTATAGCTTGTATGTAAATGACTCACCTACCAGGTTAGCTCGGCAGCTATTGTAAAGTGCACGTGGGAAGTTCCCTGAAGCGGGGAGTGACGTTTTAGTTTGCTGGCCTCAAAAGAGATTGGAATATAAGAGCGATTAGCGGCCGCACTCATGTCTGTGCTTGTCTGGAGAACTCACAAACACGTGGAGTGAGGTAACTGAGAGCAAGTCCAGCTAAGGCCGAATTAGATGATGTTGAAATGATATCTGGGGTCCAAGTCTCCAGTGTGGTAGTTGAATGTTCAAACCATTACACCATGCTGGCTCTTTTCAAGCTGTAATATAAAAGATATACTTTTTGTTTGAGAACCTCAAAGTACATGAACTAGAAACACAGATAGAGAAATTTGCCAGTTTCACTTTAACCTACATTCAAATGATTAAAACCTCTTTCTTCCTTCAATTAAAATTGAAAATTTGGGGAAAATGTTCAAAAATGAACTGAAATAATATTGTTCTGCATCCTCACTGGGCATAGTCATTCCCAGCACAGAAAAACCTGCCTGCTATGTGAGTGTTAAAGGTCCTGAACCTCAGAAAAGAAAGAAAGAAAGAAAGAAAGAAAGAAAGAAAGAAAGAAAGAAAGAAAGAAAAAGAATATTCAATAGTATATAAAAAATGGACAAAACCCTGTTTCTCAAGGGCCAGGAAACTCTAACAAAGAGAATCCTGGACTGATAAGATTCTATGCAGCCAAGTACTTTTTCTGTGCAAAATTCACATTTTGTTTTGTGCAGAAAATCACTTTTCCCTCCCCAGGAAATGCTGTTTGCTGTCCAGAAAATGATTTGTGTCTTCTCGTGATATGTCCAAAGTACTAGAGTCTCAGTTTTGTCATCTTTGCTTCTAAGGAGAGTTCAGACTTGATTTGGTCTTGGACTAATTAATTTATCTTTGTAGTAGTCCCTGGGATCCATACAGCTCTCCCCTTGCACCATATTTCAAATGACCAATCAGCTTTCTTCATTATCCAATCTTTGCAAACATAAATTGAAAATACTATGGTCTGGACAGTCTTGTCTGGATATTCAATGACATACCTTTTGTGATCTTGTCTACTTCTTTCATAGCTTCCCTTTGAAGTCCTAGGCCATTTCTGCACTACATTGTTATAGTGCTATTATTCCACTTTCTATGTGCTATTGAATTCTTGGAACTGTAGTTTACTGACACCAAAGAGCTCACTGGATGAGAATTATGAATGCCCCTCCCTAAACTACAAACCCCAGGATTCCATAGGATGTTGAAAGTGGAATAATAGCACAATAGCAGTGTAGTGCAGAAATGGCATCAGTCTTCTTCTGATTTCCTGACTATAGGTATCCATTTTGATTTATGACTGAGTCTAAGTATGGAAAAACCTGAACTATTTCAGTGTCTTCATCATCTGCTTTAAAGTTATGTAAATTATTTGTGGTCATTATTTTTGTTTTCCTAATATTCAGCTGTAACCGTACTTTTGCATCGTCTTCAACATTCTTTAATGTTTGTTCCAAGTCTTTGCTGTTTTCTGCTAGTAGTGTGGTGTCATGAACATAACTGTTGGTGTTCCTTCTTCCAGTTTTCATACCTCCTTCCTCCAAGTCTAAACCAATATGAGTTGGATTTATGTGCATGTGCACACACTGAATACACACATTGGCAAATGCCTACATTTCAATGATCTATCTTTCTCCCTTCCTCCCACAAGTTTATTTGCATGTACATATTCACAAACACACACACTGTAAAATCCATACATTCCAGTGATCTCTCCTCAGTGGGAGAGCGGTGAGAGTCTTCTTCCCACTCCCTTTGCCAATGATTAATCCATTAATGATCTCCTTTGTAAAATAAACACTTTCCAAACAATCTTCCGCTGGGAGAACAACACAAGAATGACCTCATGTGATAAGCCAAGCCAGAAATTGTATTATCCTGATGTAAGTGCTATTTATCTGCCTCATATGATAAAGCCCAAAGTCTCCCCTGCAGTTTTATTAAACAAAGAAAGAAAGAAACAGAACCATGTTATTCAAAACCAGAGGAAGATTTCTAGCCACTTCCAGTTTTTAATGTATTTTCCCCATTCTGGGGGTGGGGCGGAGGCATTTTGATAAGTCTCTGCAGAGGATTCCAGGAGTAGACAATTGAGTCCTTGAACTTTTAGCACTTGCTTATTCCTACTGCAGAGATTTGAAAGACAGTCACAAGTGCTGCCTAATTCTTGCTGTCCTACTCATTTCAATTCCTTGCTCTGGGCACAAATAAGAAATACATGCTCAGTTAGCTGAAAGACGAAATTTTAAAGCAAATGAAACATTATGCTATCTTCTTTTTCTGTTTACAAGTAAAAGTAAATGTTATAACCTTATCTGAAAATTCGAAAATTGAGGCTTGAGATGATATATTCAGAACTCTTTGTACTCGGTGTGTGTGTATAATCAAGGCAGCAGACAAAATCATGTTATGCCCCCAAAACACATCACACATTAAATGTAAATCAGGATCCAAGCAATTGCACTTGCATAAAAAGTGCAAAAAAAAAAGAAAAGAAAAAGGTCCTGAAAGTTTAGAAAGAAAACAAATGCTTCTCGCTGTTAATGATATGTCTCATCTCCTGGGCTGTGCAGCATCACAGCAGGGAGACATCTTTGCTGGCCTCCAGTGGGGAGAGGACAGGATAAATCACATCACAGTGTTGTGCAGAACAACGGAGAGTGTGGGGGCAGGGACAGAGGTTTGATAAGCTCTATCTGCCCCCTCTTTTTCTCTTTTGCTGAAAGTCGTCAACCCACCCTCCTGCCTCTGATACAGTCTAAGCTATGCTGATTGCTTAGGGGACAGTTGGGAATTTCCCTCCTTTTCCACAGGTTTTTTTTTTGCCTACTCTATAATGTTGTCTGGAACATTGATGGTTGGCTTGTGGTGATGTCTTAAATAGGCAGTCACTTGGCAGGTACTGGGCAGAGAGAAGTAGAGAGTTAGTGAACACCTATGGCACCCATTTGGTGATGGGGAGAGCTTTGGAATTGCCTCTTCAGGACATGCAACTAGGCAGGTGGGGAAGAAGACTTCCCTTGGGGTTGGCCTGAGCTTTCATTTTAAGTCATGAGACTTAGGAGAGGGGTTCTCAGGTTGGTCTTCCAGTTCATGGCCAGCTGGGAAACAAACCAACTTTTAGGTTCTTCTCAGGATTCAGATGTATCAGATGATTCAGACATCTGGGAGAAACCTAGGTTGCTTCCTGCTTTCAACAGCTCCCAGGGATTAAAAAATTAAACAGGTTTATAGCTAAATAAAGTGGCCTATTTTCAACCCAATCTTGCTGTCTGGCCTTGTTATTCCCATAGCTGGTCAGCAAATGATAAAATATATTTGTAAAATATGTATCCAGTGGCCGTTGTCAGAAGCAATTACTTTTCAATACATTTTGTAGTTTAATCATGCTGTAATGTGTGCCTGAACTTTTAAACTTCTGGCCCAATAATATGGACATCATTTTCTATTATAAGAACATGGGGGAGGGGGAACTAGAGCAAGATTAATTGTCACACATTAAGTCAGTGAATGGTACTTATGTCTCATTCATTAGCATATGGTCACAGAGTCCTTCAGGGAGTATCAAATCTTCACACAATAACCCCAAGTAATGAATTCACACTCACTGATCTGATGTAACCAAAATGCTTTCATATCAGTTAATCTACATGAGCATCTCAGTTACATGAGCATCATATCAGTTAATCTACATGAGCATCTCAACATTTTCTAGGACAGAGATTTGGTGTGGTAACCATACATGAAAAATCTAACCATGTGTGGTGTGGGATTGGTGTGGTGTGGGATTGGTGTGGGAGACAACACTCTTCTCAGCAGCCATTCCTTTGTAGTTCTGCTTCTATTGTCCGAAATTAAATTACAAGAACATAATCAGACACAAATACTAATGTTCCATAATCATGGCTACTAGGGTTGTACTACTACTTGATCTGATTTGATTGGATTCAGCCATTCAAATCACTCCCCAATCTGTTGTAACCTGAATGCCCATTCCTTTCAAGAACTTCGAATGGGCAACTTAAACCGCTATAACTTTCTGTTTGTTTCTTGATTTGGATAAATTTGTGAGGCACAGTAAACTCAAAAGAGAAGATTAATTCTGTGAAACTATATACAGGTGGTTCCAGTGGTTTTTGTGCTACAATACTTTAAAATTTAGATTTTTTTTCCTTTAATTTTCTGTTATTTTCATTGCCAATTCATGCAGTTTGGACCCTAGCTGTGTTTCCCAATCTCTTCTGGCATCTTCTACATCTTCTAGAAAGTCTCCAACATTTACAGTAGTAGAACATCACCAAAACAGCAAAAGTAGCATGTTGATAAGAGGGCAGCAGGCAGGTAAAAACATTTGGCAGGGACAGGCAATAGGCAAGGAGAGAAGAAGCAGAGGCAGGAAGGAAGGCAGACAGAGAGGCACAGCATTAAGGAGGACTGGATATCATTTTTTTAAAAAATTCAACCAGTAGCCCAGCTGGTGAGATCCTATGAGTAGGTCAAGAAGAGATAAGGGCCCTTTCCGCAACTCACCTTTTCTCAGTACTGGAGTGCGGGGATCGCACAAGCAGCCTCCAGCAAGAGGCTCTCGCATCCCCATTACTACAGATCCACAGCTGCTTCCTGGTTTTGCATGAGAGCCCCACCTCTTCCTTCCACAGTGCAGCCTGGGAGTTTCCCAGGCTGCGCTGGGGCAGAAAGCACAACTGGCCTGGCTCCGGAGCTCCGCAATATGTGCATGTGGGGTCCCGGAGCAATGTGTGATCGTGCACCATTTTCAGCTCAGAGCTGAACATGAAAAAGTGTGCAAGCGGCGCCTGCCAAGCCCTGGAGCATCGCGCAAATGTGAGTGCATTGTGTGGACCACTCCTCACATTTGTGCAATGCTTGAGGACCCCTTTCACATAGCAAATGCTGTGCGAAAAGGGCCAAGGATAGGAAGCTATACCAGCAATCCTACTGGTAAAATCACCTGACATAATGACTTTGGCTGCATATCAAAGACCAAGTGACTGGGAATTTGAAAAGCAAACAATGGAAACAATTGTTAGATGGTGTCCTGGTGTTGTATTCTCTTTACAAAATAAACAAGGCTATTGTCATTTTCGCACTAGCCTGTTATAGCACTATGATTCCACTTTCAAGATCCTATGGAATCCTGGGGTTTGCAGTTTCAGGAGGGCCACCTCTCCCGAAACTGCAAACTCCAAGATTCCATATGATCTTGAAAGTGAAATCAAAGTGCTATAACAGGCTAGTGCAGGAACGGCCTGTGTCTTTTCACTGATGTGCTACTCCAAGATTTCCATATTACTTACTGACTAAGGCCCTTTCTTCACCTTAGCTTTTTCCAGTGCTGGGGTGCAGGGATCGCGCGAGCAGCCTCTGGCAAGAGGCTCTCGCGTCCCTGCTGCTTCAGCTCTGCATGAGCTGCCTGCTCACGTGAGAACCCCACCTCTTCCTTCTGCAGTGCAGCCTAAGAGTTTCCCAGGCTGCGTTGGGGCAGGAAGCACTACCAGTGCAGCTCCGGAGGCTCTGCACACCAGGTAAGTGCGTGTGGGGCCCGGGAGCAATGTGCAATCATGCACCATTTTTGGCTGAAAGCTGAAAATGAAAAGGTGTGCAATCGGTACCTGCCAGCACCTGGAACGTCACGCGATTGTGAGTGCATTGTGCAGATTGCTCCTCACAATTGCACAATGCTCCAGGTGCCATTTTGCATGGCAAATGCCGTGCAGAAAGGGCCTCAGTTTTGAGAGAACCCAACAGACTTCTTGAATGAGCCCAATAGACTTCTCTTATCTCACAAATGCACGTGCACGCACAGCCCCAGAATAGTTAAGTTAAGTTAAAAAGAGTTTAATTTGATTTAACAGTTAAATTAAATTGAAGTCTAAGAAAAAAATAAGGAAGAAAAATGCTCTTCTAAACTATTTATCATATATGCACATATACAAGCAGCTCCAGAGCAGAAGAAAGAGAAAATGACATGCCTTCTCGAGCTAATAATAAGTAAGCGCACACATACACAAAGCTTTTCATCTCTCTATTTAATCCCACAGCAACTCATTAACAGGAAAAAGCAAAGCAAATGGGAATATATAACCTCATGGACCCTCCTTTGTGGCTTATTGCATCACTGCCATCTAGTCATATGCAGCGGGTGATTTGGGTGAGAGTAGCTATATGGAAAGTTAGCATTATGAGACATTTTCAGAAAAACAGGCATTTTGCTTGGAATGGTTACAAGAAGGTGGTTTCTGTGGAATGGCTGTAATAGCACTTCTATCTAGGTTTGTGCAACTGGTGAATTTTGGTGGACATGATTCACTAGAAAGTTGGAAGGATAGTTTTACCAGGGACATGTGCAAGCAGATAGCTTCTGTGAATTTTTCATGACTTGTATCACCAGCACATAATCTTACAGAACTGATTAATTTGATGAGCATGGCTATCCATAAAGTTGGTGTTCCTGGGTGTTTTCTGGGATACAGATATTTTCCGAGGAATGGGTACAAGTGGGTGTTTTGGGGTTTTCTTTTGTTTAGAAAATATGGCTTGTTCCATTACTCCCATTGAGTTTTGCGCAACTAGTGAATTTAGCAGTCTGGTGTCTGAAAAGTTGGTTTCTGGGCAATTTTCCACAATGCAGACTTTTGGGCAGAACAGGTATAAAAAAATGTGGAATTTGTTTTGGTGGCTTCATGCATCAATCTCTTCTACTCTTATGTAACTAGTGAATTTGATGTGCATGGCCTATTTGGAATTTGATTTTCTGGGCTATTTTATTCTGTTCCAAGTAGTTATGGGCACCGAGGGATTAATAAAATAAATTTCACCTATAAAATATCATTTTCAAGAGTGTTCAACAATATTTCTGGTCCCAGAGAAAGCCCTGTCATTGCTGCTCTCTGACTCACTTTGCCTCAGCCTTCAACATTGCTCCTGATACCAGTCTCCCCCACTTTGTTTCATTTTCCTCTCCCTCTTTCTGTGTATAAATGGTTAAGATGCTTCAAAAAACTTTAAAACAATTTCCCCCCCACAGTACTGCAATAGTCGGGTCTCATTATCAGTATTCTGACAATATCAAGCATTCTCATTCTTAGCACTGGCACTATATTTGACCTAGAAATCTATCTACAGAACAATAGGCCACATAAATGCCAGAAAATCCTACCAAGAACAGGGATTGAGAAGCTCTGGCCTGCAAGGTGGACATTGGTGACAGGAATTCTCCATCTGTCCCGTAAGCTTTTTATGCTCTATGTGAGATGAAAACATTTTAAAAGCTAGGAAACTACAGCTTTGCAGGCCAGAAAGCTATTTCATGTCATGGCACTTCTGTTTTATATATTTTATTGATAGACTGCTTAGGAATATTTATCTATTGTTAGATATGTATATTGCAAAGTGATATACACCAATAATAAAACATATAAGATACACTCATATATAATATTAAAATACAATGTTTTTGCTGCACTTGAAATAGATGCTATAGTGGATTACATGTGGAAGTCTTGAAAAGATATATTACAGGGCTTCTTGGAATGACCTCAACGTCTGAAAGGATCTATATGGGAGAAAGTGATCTATCGCATCTCTCATTATGCTTCTGATGATTATAACAGACTGTGGATTATCATTGGACTGTGGTTTTTCATTAAGTTGCTTTGTTGATTGTATCCTGCCCTGAAATCTATTCTATGGTGGGTTGAAAATGTTTTAATAAAGTATGTGTATGAGCAAACAACTCAAGGAGACCAGAATTAACTGCCTCTCAAAAAAACAGCAACGACTGTTCTCCAAATTTGAGAACATATATAATCATATGTTACAGGGAAGTCTGGATGGATATTGCTCCAGTAATATCTTGAGATCAGCCATATAGTTTGTCTGAATGACACAGTTCACTCCCATAAAACATCATTCAGCTGCCATCTTACAACAGATGCAAAATCATTTAGTTTGAAAATGACATGCCACCTCTATTTTTCTCATATTCTAGTACCCCATCCCATCTATTAGGTAGATAGGAGACATAGGCCCTTTTTGCACACCAGTTATGTTGCAAAAGGAACTCAGGAGCATCACGCGATTGTGAGGACCATTCCACATGACATCCTTGCAATCACGCAATGCTCCCAAGGCCATTAGGGGGCAATCATGCATTATATCATTTTCTGCTCATTGCTGAAAATGATGTGCAATCACGTGTCGTTCCTGTGCCCCACATGCACTTACCTTGTGTGCAGAGGCTCTGGACATGCAGCCATCGCGCTTCCTCCCCCAGCACAGCCTGGGAAAGTACCTGGCTGCACTGTGGAAGGAAAGGGTGGAGTGCTCATGCTTCCTTCCAGCCAGTATGGAGCTGGTATGGAGGGGAAGCAGAGGGGATGTGAATGCCTCCCGGATGAGGCTTTTCACGCGATACCCACGCAACGCCAGTGGCACCAGGTAAGATACAAAACGGGCCATAGTTATTTCTTAATATACACTTTTATTTTATGGAGTCCAAAAAAGCAATCTTATACATTTCTGAGAGGGAAAAAAATACATAATTTAAAGGCATACGTTTAATTAAGAAATATGTATCTCTAGTCAAGTTGCTACTAATTATTAAATTAGATCAAAGACAGACACAATATCAATCACTGAACTCTTGTACTTTTTAATATTAATGTTTTGCTAAAGATTTTCTTTTACGAAAAAAAAAGTATGTATAGAAATGTATTTTCTCCTTTCCTTTCTGATGTCTCTTTGATTCCACTGAACTTTAATATACAAGGTATTTGTCTGTCACTACAAAAAACTGAGACATGACATCTGCAATATCCGAGAACAGAAAAGAAATAGAGCCACCTCTCAAGATGCTCAAACACTGGTCATTTTATAATTAGCCCAGTGTTGTTTTTTACGCTTTGTATTTATTCTTCATTCCTTTTTTCTGATTTTATATATCCTTCTAAACAAGGGCTTATTTTTAATATTCTTTTAATTCTTCACTAATTCCCCTGTTGCAGGAAACAATAAGTGATTTTTAGCAATTTTCTTCCTGATATAATAAAGACTTTGAAATCTAAAAATTGTGCAGTTTTCAAAGACTATTCATAATTTTGGATTTTTTCTGCTTGAAATTCCCATATTATTTTTGCGAAGGAAAAAAAAAAGCATTCTGTGCAGGAAATAATTCTATACAGAAATACTGTAATCACAGCATAACATGTTGTTTCATGAACATTAAATGCTGTAATTAGAAATTTATTTGGTACTTGTTTTCATAGGAAATAGTTTCTGGACAAGAAAGAGCATTTCCTGTGTAGGAATGTAATTTTATGCAAAGAAAATGCTATTTCCTTTCTAGAAAATGCTGTTTTATGTACAAAAAAAAAATGCTACATGTAAATTTTTGCAGAAGTTATGACTTATTGTGAAGAATTTTTTATCTGTTCAGGATTCTTATTGTGAGGTTTTCTCAACACTTTCTTAGAAACATTTTTTCAAATATTTATAATTTTTGGTATCCTTTCCATCCATATTTGAGAATACGCACATGACAAAACATTTTGGGCCTTCTCACAAAAAAATAAAAATTAAAAATTAAAAAAAATCTTTTGGGGATCCCAAAATGTGTCTCCACTTTCCTCTATGGTTTTCATTAGCTGCTTTGTAGTTCCTGTTTCTTTGAAGATCCAAGAACAACCATGTAATGTAACCTCATTCCCATATAAGTACATTAAAAAAAACTGAAATTAAAGAAACATAATGTTTTAATGTTCAAAGGAAGAAGCTCCATTGTTTGCTTTTCTGTATGCTTTGCCTCTCAGTAAGGCAGAATCAAAGTTATATTGACTTTAAGCTTTTACAAGCCTGGATATATTTCACTGGTTTATGATCATTGCATTGGGAAATCAATATACTCAATTATTTTCCATTTGTTTAGAATGCAGCAGTGTCTGCAAACTCTGTAACTCTCATCTTCAAAGCTGGACATTCCTGACTTACCAGACTGGGGAATGTATGAGGCCACACACGAAGTGCCCTAAATGAACTGTGGACCCAGAAGGAAGCCAGGCTTATTAGCAAATAATTCATCTTTTCCAGAGCAGGCCTTGCCCTTTTTGTTATGACATCCAACATTATTAAATTAATGAGTAAATAAATTCATTCAAGATGCAATTAAAATGCAGACATGCCCTCTGTCTCGTTTATTTATTCAATGTGAGTAGGCTGCTAATTATCTAGTTAGAAGCATTTTAATGGCTGCTGCACTCTTTCAAAGTTAGTGGTTATTAGTGCAAAGAGGAAGCTTAAACAAAGCATTGTAGTATATTGTTTGTTTACCCCTTAGCACAGGAAAGGGCAATTATGGAGATGTCTGGACCACATTCTGGATTTTAGTTGTCCTGGGTATATATGTAGGTCAGAGAAGGAGGGTGTTGCTCCCCAATAAGAATCCAGCAGCTTAAGCTGAACACTGAGAAACAGAGCTAGGCATCCAAAGGAAAAAAAAAACAGACACAATTGCCAAGGGAATACAAATACAGCAAATGTAGGAATTCTATGTGTGAACAATTTTTCAGCGTCTCATTGTATGGAATAGTTTAAATTTGGTGACTAAAGGAAAATTTCATGGGGGAGCAGAATTTTTATCTGGGGGACAAAATATTTTTTTTCCTTTTTTTTTATCTATAGTGAAGGATTCAGAAACCATTTCTTTATTTTGACAGGGGGATTCCAATTGCAGACTCAAAGACATTTTGTCAGTGAAATTTACAACTGGAGCAAACAAGTGGGACCTTTTAACAAGCTATCACAGTTTGAAGTGCTTTGGTTCAGAGTTCCACTCCCTTTATTCTTTTCTCACCACAAAGACTTTCCCTTCCATCTCAGCAGTTAGTCAATATCCCATGTCAAGCATGCTCAGTCCTCAATGGACTGTTCTGGGGAGATAAACTCATGGGTGCAACTCTCACTTCTGGGAACATTTCACAAGAATGTTTACTCAGAAGTGTTAACAAGAACTTTTCAGTGTGACCACATAATAGCCTTACTTGGGAATGAGCTTGTTCCCTTTCCATGTTTTTTTAAAAATATTTCTATGTCTCTTCCTCTATCCTCTTTTCTAGTCATTACGCTCCATTCCACTGCACTCTATTCCATTCATGTTGTATTGGGGTTTGTTTTTCTCATCTCAGCATTCATTCAGCATTCTGTGGACACTAAACACACTTAGTGTTTATTGGAGCATTTTTCCAGGAATGAGGGAAGGTCCATCCTTCTTCAGCCCCTTCCAGACCTTACCATTTTCCAGCATCATCCCATCACAATCCTGGCAGTGCCACTCCTGGGATGGCAGCATGATCTGAATGCTCCCCTCTGCACCTGCCAGCTGCCTGTGGAAGGGTAGCGTGAGCAAAATGTGCCTGCCTTCTGCTGTGCAACTGGCTACTTCCCAGGCACTGGGGAAGAAAGTGCATAGATCACACTTCCTCCCTTTCCACAAAGCTGCTGGTGGTGGGAGTGTCACACAATCAGGGGCCATTACCGGATTTTTCCAGTAATGAAATATCTCATGACTAAGACAGGTGGGGATGTGTGGGCAGCGGGACCACGATGATGTCATGCAAAAGTACGGTTCACAGACCGGCAGCAACATGTCCCCATTGTAGGACAGCAATGTCATGCAGAAATGGCCACGATGTGTAAACTGACAGTTTTTTTTTTTCTAGGAAGCATATTTTAAAAACTCATAGGGTTACCTCAAGTCGGCTGATATCATCCTCAGGAGCTTTACATTTGCAATTAAGGCTATATAAGTGACAGGACTCAAAGAATGGAATTTGAATATACAAGAATCATGATGAGGATGGAATATATATCAAAACTGTGAACAGAACCTCTGTAAAAATAATAGTAGTGGGGTTTACACAGTCTTATGTATGTGACAAATTCTAAATTCTTTTTTGATTAAATACTAGGGATGGGACGAATCCAGAATTTTCTGAATCTGGTTCCCAATCTCTGAAAGGTTCTGGGAATCCATGAATCTCACAAATCTTGAATCTTTTGAATCCTTTTTTCAAAAAGAGTTTAAAAAGCAAGGGAAAGAAGGATAATCTTGGGCAAGACACACTGTCTCAGCCTTAGCAAAAGCCTGGGCAAAGGCAAACCTCCCTTTGAAGAAATCTGGCCAGGATAATTCTCATAATTTTGGCTCAGGATCTCCCCAGATTGAAAATGACATGAAGGCCCTATCTACACAGGCAGGAAAATGTGTATTAATCAAAACTGGATTTTCTTTGCATGGCTCCTTATGACATCCTGGGGTTTGTAATTTGATCATGCACCAGGAAACTTGGCCAGAGAAGGCTGCGACACCTTGTAAAACTACAAACCCCGGAACTGTGTATGAAAGAGCTTTGCAAGGGAGCTATGCAAAGAAATCTTTCAGCTGTCCTTGAAATCTCAAGGAGACTGTACCTTCCAGTCAAGTCTCAAGTCCTGCAACAAGGAAAGCACTTAAAAACAACAACAACAACAACAGCAACAACAACAACAGCCTCTAGTCCAGTCTCAATTCTGCACCCTGCAGTCTCAAATCAAGTCTCAGGTCCTGCAACAAGGCACTTTGAAAAAACAAAAACAAAAAACAAACCCAGCCTCTAGTCCAGTCTCAATTCTTTACCCTCAAGTCCAGTCTCAAGTCTTGCAAAGAACTTTCAAGTCAAATCTCTAGTCCAGTCTCAATAATTCCCAATCCCTACCTTCCAGTCTCAAAACAAAAGAATAGAGATTATTACCTTGCAGAGGGAAGCAGCTCAGGAGGGAAAAGGCAGCCTGATAGGCACATCTCCCATTGGGTTTCTGGTCTCCTAGGTTTTCAGGCGTCCTGGTCTCCAATGAACTATTTGGTTGGTGGATTTGAAAGATTCAGTTTGCCTATTTTGATGCAGTGATTCGGGTTTGTGAATCTTGACTCCTTGCTGAGGATTCGTGGATTCAATTGGCCCATCTCTATTAAATACATTCTTAAAAAGTCAGTTCTATGGATTTTGATGTTCTGTTTTGATATCTGCATTAGACTCTGGTGACACCTGATTTCAATGTTTCATGTAATTAAAAGTGGACATGTAACCAAACAATTTCACAATTTTGTTGCATACAAGTTGAAATATTTTGAACCAGACATTGAATTGCTATGCATCACTGTGCTGCAAGAAAGTCTCAATTTACAAGATGTTGTTAAAAAAGCTCCAAAGCTTTGATTGCTCAGGGATAGAGAATGGGGGTCAAATTTTATTAGCAGACACACAGGTCAATAAGACCTACATTAGATTAGTCACATAAATAATAAATAACTGTATATGAGGAAGAGAATTAAGAAACAGAAGAAGTAGAGAAAAGGCTATGCCCTTGCCTGAAATGAAATGGAACAGCTATGAGGCAACGAGACAGAGGAAAGCCATCAATATCAAAAGCAGGAAGTGACTGAAACATTTGCTCAATATTACACCCTCTTAGGACAAAAATGCATAACAAACCATTTTTTCTGGTCACAACATCCTTCTCATTCCCTAGTGCTCAGTATTATCAGTTCCCGTCCAACAATTAGGCACAGAGGATTTAGCTAGGTCCCCTTCCTTTGTTGCTAGTGAGAAGAGTAGGTGCCTTACAGCTCCTATAGCATATGTAAAAGGCCTAAAAGTGCCTAAACACCCTAATGCCTTTACTTTGGCACAATCCTGTGCTCTTCCATCAGCTTTTCTTGAAGGATGCTATAAGAAGATCTTATATTTGGAGAGGCATTGCCCTTTAGTTCTGGGCAAATAGAAACAGTGGAACATGTGGTTTTTTAGTATTTATGCTATGGAGACCAACTGTTCTTATTTTGCCCATACTCCACAAAAATCCAGGATGTTCAGAACAGTTATATGTTTCTTTGCTGCTTTCAGATACTAAACCTATTATAACTTATAAAGTGGCTAAATTTTGTGTGGCAGAAATTAAAATTGCAATGGGATGGTGGTGGGAAATGGCAAGGTGCAGAAAGTGTCTAATTAGAGATAGAGAGATGTTTGCTTCAGACAGCAGATTCTGGGTGTCATCTTGAACCAACTCTGAATATTACCTGCAAATATTCTCATGTTCTCATGCTCAGAGTCTGAAACATTAGTAGAGGAAAATACAGTTTGTTGACAAATTACGTGTTAAGGAAGTTAGACTGGTTCTGCCTTTCTTAAACTTCCAACGGACAACCAAAACAGAGCATTTCTGTTTGGCCTTTAATGTCTGAAACGACTATGTTTTAGTTGTTTTAAGAACTCTGTTTTAAATTTTTATTAGGTTGTTTTAAAAGTTTTTAAAAGTTTTAGTCTTTTTAAAAGTAATATGTTTTAAAATGTTTTTATCTTTTCATTGTTTTAATTGGTTATATTTGTTCATGGTGTTACTGCAGTTCCTAAGCCGCACTTGGAGTGATATTAGATATCACTTTGATATCAATAATCTGGCTTTCTTCTATCATCTCTCTCCACGTGTCTGTGAGGTCCCTCGGACAAGCTCGCAGACAGGCACAGCCACTAATCGCTGGCCAGAAATAGCCGTCCTGCTGCTTCAGGAGACCTCGAAGGCATGTACTCTATTATGTATGCATGCTACTTACAAAGATCTCCCTGCCCCAAGCAGGCAGCTTGATTAGGAGAATCCTCATCTGTCAAGCACTCTGCGTTTGCATACTGTCTACTCCTTTGTCAATCCAGACTTAATCATGCTAAATTCTGACATTTCGGAGGCTTTGTCTCCAGCCTGAAACTCATTGTTTTCCCCAAGTACGGACTAGCCTGTGGCTACATTTCTCCCTATATAAACCCCTGACTTTGTGAGCTTCTTTGGATCGCTCCTGACTTCCATCCTGCCTTGCTGCCGCTTTGCTTGGTGAGCCTTCCCCTCAGTCCCATGTACTGAGACTCCATATCTCCGAACTTCTGCTGCAGACTACTCGAGCTTTGGGACAGGTGTAGTATTACCCAAACCAACAACTCCTCTTAAAAATCCCTCTATCCCACTCCAACCTTTATTTCTATAGTTATCTGTGTGAATGTGTTGCATACATTGTTTGATAAATAAATAAATAAAGATCACATTTATTATTTCAATCCTGTTTGCTCCTTGACTCGGCCTGACCCCATAGACATTGGGTAAAAGATTCCGCTCCGTTGCCCTGCCTCTTGCAGTGCTAGCTTGTACTCTTGCTAATTTCCCCAACCTATATAATTAAGAGTGCAGAAAACAGGGTAACAGTGGCTTCAGGAGCCCTTGTGAACTGAGAAGTGATAACAAAAATATCTTAGGTAAATAAAATAATAATAAATAAATAATTTGGTAAATATTGAATTCCTTGTGTTAATGTTGGATGAGCTTCTGCTTTAAAAAGCATGTTAAATTTCCATTAAATTTAGCCTTAGTAGTACATACTGAAACTTTTAACAAAGCTTCTGTTGGAAAACAAATCCTTATTTAATCATTTCTATATAAAGTACATTTATTTACTTGAAATTGTGCCTCTTCCAGTGAGCTCAGTAGAAAGTGCATGGCTGTCCTGCTCCCCACTCCATTCTCATAACAAAAATGGCACCATCCACTGAGATTTGCTGAGGTCCTCCAGAGTTCTCAGTAGATGATGCAATCATCTTATATCTGACTATGGGAATATAGCCGGACACATCTCTGATTCAACTACTCTCCATAAGTCATAGCATGTTCATGGGAAGCACCACAGCAGCTAAGCAGTGGGTCTCGGAGGACCTCAATTGCTTTGAAGGGTGAAAAAGAATATCAACATCTGCAATGACAAGAAAAGGAAAAGAAGGATGGGGGAAGGAGGGAGAGGTGTAGGCTGGGTTTATTCCTGCATATTTCATTAATACAATGCAGACCTCTGTCTTTTTCTTTTTCTTCTTTTTAAATATGGAAGTAATTTCTCACTAATTATCTCCTCAAGGGAAGCAATGAGTAATTTTTCTGCATTTTTCCCCACTGTGAGAAAGTCTTTGAAAACCACTCAGTTTCAAAGGCTATTTGAGGTATGGGACCTCTTCTATTCAAAATTTTCAGGCTATCATTTTGTGCATCAAACAGCATTTTCTGCACAAAAAAAGAGAGAGTACTTTCTGAACAGAAAATAACACTTCTGCACATAATAGCATTTACCGTGAAGAAAATGCTCTCCTCTGTGTAAATCACTCACATGTGAATTTTGCACCAAATAAGTCTTCAATTACAACACTTTTATGCAGGAGACAGCTTTTATAGTGCAGAATATATGTCAGCATAGCAATAGTATTTTCCTCACAAAAGATGCTGTTTCCTACATAGAAAATGCTATGTTTTTTGCAAAACAACCATATGTGTACTTTGTACACATTAAACACCAACCTGTAAAGATTCTCATTAATCCAGGATTCCTTTTTTCAGGATTTCTCAACAATCAGAACATGTTTTTCAACCATTTTTGAAATCTTTTCAAATATTATTTCTATCTCTACCTTTTTAATGCAATAAAATTGATTTTTTCCTGCCTCTCATAAAATTAAGTCCTTGTTAGGTTTCTCATTTGCTTTCTCAGTGTGATTCATTTTTAAAATTACTCCTCTCATTCTTCTGGCTGTTCCTGTTCATCTACAATTCTGGTCTTCCAACAAGCATATTTATTTAATCCGCACAACATATATTGTGATACCATATTTCATTGACACTGTGAAGCAAAGTAAACACTATTAATTTATAGTCCATTTTATTAATGCTGATTGAACAGGAAAAAAATCATTAAATTTAATTTTCCTCATTATATCTCCCCATTAGTTACATTGAGACACATTCACTTTTAACAAGTATTACTGTTACTATTACATTTGATCATTAAATATATATGGTGTCTCTGAGGATGGAGGGAAGCAGAGTGGTTTGGCTTTACCCCCAGTGACAGGCAATAGTTTTGGTAGTATTGGGATAAATGTGTTTCACACACACACACATAAGTTGAAGGGCTCAATGAAGTCCATTGTCAAGTTCCAAAGGAAGTTCAATTGTCAAGAAGGCTTGCTTTTAGCATGAAAATGAATGACATGCAGGAGGCAGGTGTACTATGACAGCAACATGATAGAGGCAGTCACTGACATGGAAGGCAGGAAGTCCAAGGACATTCTTGCAGTACACTATTATAGTGCTATTATTCCACTTTCAACATCCCGTGACATTCTGGGGTTTGTAGTTTACTGAGGCCAAGCGGCTCTCTGGCTGAGAATTCTAAATGCTGTTCCCTAAACTGCAAACCCCATGATTCCATAGGATGTTGAAAGTGGAATAACAGCACTATAACAGTGTAGTACGGAAATGGCCTAGGTCTTTGTATGAAAAAGCAGAGGATTGGCTTGGACCACTTTGAAATGGAAGCAGATCCCAGGACTGTCATCAGCCTTTACTCCAGGCAACAAATCAGCAAGAGCAAATCGTCAGAGCATTACAGCACTAGCAGCCTGCTGCAACAGCTTACATAAATAGCAAGTTGCTATTTGGTGGGATTTATTTGTTATCAGCAGGGTTTCAATAGAAATAAATAACTATACCAATAGCTGTTTAATGACAAGTAAAGTTGGGTATGGATACAAATAGAATATTAGATCTACTTAGCTTTGTCATGGGTGAGCTCTTGACTCTACGCTTTGCCTCACCAGACTTAGTGGGCACAAGTTGTCACTGGGCTAACTGCTTCTAAGAACAAGTTAACTCTTGATCAAACCTTTTTTAGATATATGAAAAGGTGTTCTACTCTCTCTTTTTATTCCAACATAATAGTCCCTAATGTAAATATTTTGATCAAACATTTCCCACTAATATATGTATATGAACCAGACAAAATTCACTGCTGTCCCTAATCACAATAGATTGTTAATTGGATAAATATATCATTGTTGTCAGGGTCAACATCATTCTCCAAACATGTCTGTGCTAATTAGTCTGTGAAAGCATTGTTACATATGTTAACAGAGAGTAGGCCATGGCTTAGTGATCAAATGCATGATTTATGTGTAGAAAGTTAAATCTCTTGATTTATCAATTAGAAAATAATCCTTTCAGGTAGCAAAATTATAAAAGTTATCTGCCTGATATCATGGATAACTGCCCCCCCCATAAGGTGGCACAGAGCCAGACAGATCATGGATCAAATGGTTGCCCCTTGTACTCCCCTGCAATCCTAAATTGTATATGTGGCAGTCATAAATTGGTACTACAAGAGGAAAGATTTTGCAACTTTGATGGTGATAAAATCCTTAGAAACTTACCTTTATGCTTGGGTTATTGTGTTTGTTATCTAACTCCTTACTTCTCTAGAAGGCATCTACTTATACTTTGGGGATCTGCAGGAATCAGTAATCAATTTCTAATAAAGAGACATTTTTATTGCTTAATAAACACACCGCCTTATTGAATCATAAAACAGCTAATTAGTTTGGTGAATTTAAAGTGCTGTGTTTGCGCATGAAAACTAATTAGTCATTATATCAGTTCCTGAATCATACAGCTTTTCTTTTGCTTTACTGGTAACTGCTCAAGAACAAATGGCAGTCTTTCATTGGGTATTCCTAGGCATGCTCATTTAGAACTTTATGAGCGCTCATGGATGGACATGTTGGAATGTGAAGGACCAGTAGCAAGTAGCTGCCTCAGGCCTACAGCATTAATTTTTCCAAAGCCCACTCCAATTTGGTTAAAAACAATTTAGTTTAACATGTTATGTTAAAGGTTTTTCATATATACATAAGGCCACAAATGCCAGGAAATTACAGCTTCAAAGGAACACATGTTTAACAGATTGAGGTGGTCCTTAACACTGAAAATAGGATAATAACTTTTGTTGTAGTTGTTGGGGAAATTGAAAAAAATATTTGAATATTGAGAGACCTTGGTAATGAGACTCTCAATCAGCAGAGTATTTTAGTAATTGCACAAAAACGGAAGTTGAACAGATCACCAGTCCCACTTTTGTAACACCACCCCAAACACACTTAATCTAGCTCAAAATAAATACAAAACAGTTTGGTTAAAAATATAAAAGAGTTTACTCACAAAAACTTGTGCATAGTCTATACAGGTTCAATTCTTGAAGAAGGTAGGAAGAAAATTAAGCACTCACATGCTTGCTGACAATAATCCTTGTTGGGAAATCTCAGAGCATGCTTTCAGGTCAAAAGGCGAAGGCAAAAAGGGGGGGAGTAAATGGCAAGAGAACCTTTTTAAAAACAAAGAATGTGTACGTGCTGGAGGAAGAGGTGTTAACCAACAAACAGGAAGTTCTCTCTAGGCTATCTCTCTATGCTTACAATAGACATGCAAACAAATTAGCCATTTAATTAGGCATGCAAAGGTTGCCACTCCCAACAGTAGTTAACTCCAGCTCTTCTACTATTTGGACTTGAGCCAGAGTGGCAGAATGGTGGACCTAGGTCCTACACTGGTGTGTTCAGCAGATTTTTTTTTTCCTTCCAGCCTGCTGGCAACTGTCATCCAGATTATTTTTTTCTTCAGCCATCTCTAGCTTGTGGAATGATCTGTCAGAAGAGACTCCAAGCTGGATGGACTGTTTAAGTTTAAAATAGTGCTGAAGGCCAGTCTCTTCTTTGAGGCCTACCCAGATTATTTTTAAATAAAGAATTTTTAAATTATAAATTATAAAAAATGTCTTGTTTAGTAAGCATTGGTTTGATGTGTTCTTTTAACTGATGTCATATGATTTGAAATGGTGTTACATGTTTTAACTGATGTAATGCGCTATAGTTTAATTGGTTGTTCCTCTGTTTATAATAATATATAATTTCTGCTTTTTTAATGGAGATTCCTATTTGAGGAAGGTGGCTATTATTTCTGGCAGATGTTGAATATTAATATGCTGAATGTGTGACATTTCTCAAGGGGCAAAACCTGTACATGTGCTAACATTACAAACTAAATAAAAAAATCTCAGAATATAGAGGTTTTGCATGAACACTGGATAAGACAGCTCACGGTGAACAGGTACATTCTCAACTCAGCTGTGAAGGAATTAATCTATTACTGTCTGAAGGTCACTTACCCTACAGAGATGTCTTCCCAGAAATCAGGTGGATCACCCATTTCTATAATTGTAAGTTGCAAATGAAAGTGGAATGGTTCTATTTTTCTCACTACACTTCAGAAACTCAACAATCTTTCAAGCTAAGTCTGGCAAATTGCTTGTGTAGCTGTGTTGTAAAAACACATTAAACAGGAGAGAGAGTCAGGACAGAGAATCTCATTCTGTGTCAGCATAATAGAGAGAAACCACATTGATCCTGAAAGAATGATTGTCAAAGGCATAGTTCCAAAGAAACACCACCCTGCTTTGAACTTTGACCCTTTCAGTTTTGTCATCACAAGGAGATATAATAAATTCAGGCTTAAGGAAGCTTCTTCATCCAAGGCAGTACAGGGGAAGCAGATTCTTTGACACATACCCATTTGTATACTGAACATACATCTGTGTCCACCATATTTGTATGAAACAGCAAAATAAAACCGACCTGTGCCTGTTTGCTCCACAGTGAGTCTCCCATCTTCTACAAGATTGCCTTGGAAGTCAGACACCTGGATTCTATGGCACAGATATACTATTTGATTCTATTTCACCACCTGATGCTATCCACGGAAAGGCTCACATCCTACAAGAAGGAATATGAACAGGGGCATGAGTTCATATTCAGTACCAGGTTGTGAGTTATTTTTTTTTCTTTCCACATGGAATTTTATGTTATTTTAGTACACACTTCCTCTCACATATGCCTTTTAATGCACTTTTTACACATTTTTCTGACTGCACAGTTTTTACACAGTTCCACTGATTAACATAGGTTTATGAACAGCAGCACTAATTTGCTGAGGAGAAAAATATGACATTTACAGTTTCCTCTCTGTTATAGAAACCCAAGATATGTATGGGAATTTAACTTGGAGACTACATATATCTTTTTCTAAATAAATAAATAAAGTAAATTTATTTTCCATCTTTAATGCATAGAGCCTCTTAGTGTTTGTGTCCTGTCCCCCAATTTAATTGCCCTCATGGAAGAGGGGTTTGATGGGGTAAAATAATTCAAAATTAAGTTACATCTGCTTGATCACTCTTTATGAACATTTTTCAAAAAAATATTTCTTAAAAAAATTATTGCAAGTCATGCCAGATTAAGCATCTCTCTCTCTTTTTTTATCGAGTTATAAGCTGGTAGATGAAGAGAATGCTGTGGATGTAGCCTATCTTGATTTTAGTAAGGCCTTTGACATGCTTCCCCATGATATTACGGCAAACAAGCTAGTAAAATATAAGCTAGACAATGCTATAGTTAGGTGGATTTTTAATTAGTTGTCTCGCCAAACCCAAAGAAGGCTCACCAATGGCTTCTTTTCACCCTGGAGAGAAGTGACTAGTAGAGTATTACAGGTTTCTGTCCTGGGCCCAGTGCTATTCAACATCTTTATCCATGACTTGGATGATGGAGTAGAAGACATGCCTATCAAATTTGCAGATGACACCAAATTAGGTAGGGTAGCTAATAGCCCAGAGGAAAGGATCAGAAGTCAAAATGACCTTTAGAGAGTAAAGAGCTGGGCCAAAACTAACAAAAAGAACTTCATTAGAGAGAAACATAATGTACTACACTTGGACAGGAAAAAAAAATGAAATGCACAGATAAAGAATGGGTGAGACCTGGCTTGACAACAGTACATATGAAAGAGATCTGGAAGTCTTAAGTAGACTACACAGTGAACGTGAGTCAAAAGCGTGATGTGTCAGCTAAAAAAAGCCAATGCAATTCTAGGCAGCAACAATTAGAGTATGGTGTCCAGATCAAGGGAAGTAATAGCACCAATCTATTCTGTTTTGGTCAGACCTCAACTGGAATATGGTGTCCAGTTCTGGGTAACACAATTCAAGAAGGATATTGACAAGCTAGAATGTGTCCAGAAGAGGATAATCCAAATGGTAAAAGGTCTGGCATCATGCTCTATGAGAAGCAGCTTAGGGAGCTGGGCATATTTAGCCAGGAGAAGAAAAAGTTAAGAGGTGAAATGATAGTATGTTTAAAAATGTGAAAGGATATCCTATGGAAGATGGAACAAGCTTGTTTGATGCAGTGACTAGGACATGATCAATGGCTTATAATGACAGGAAAAGAGATTCCTTCTAAACATTAACAAGAACTTCTTGATGGTAAAATCTGTTTGACAATGGAATACACTGTCTCAGAATATGGTCAAGTCACCTTTTTAGAGTTTGTAAATAGAAGCTGGAAGAACATTTCTCAGAAGTGGTTTAATTGTTTATTCCTGCAAGACATGGGGGTTGGACTGGATGGCCCTTGTGGTCTCTTCCAATTCTAATCTTCTCTGATTCTCTGAATTTTAGTACTTACAGTCTAAATTTAGGCAGCAAGAGTGGGTAAAAAAGCAAAGAATCGAAGATGCTTTCTGTTATCTTTTTGCTCTGTTTTGTTTTCACTTTGTGCTCACTGATGGCCATCTTTTATTGTAGCTGTTTCTGCCATTTCTTTTAGAAATTGATATCATTAATGTAATCCATATCATTAATTTAAAACTTAACTTGAGTCTTTAGAAGGACAGCTTAGGTATTCAAAGAAAAGAGGGAGGCAAAATTTCCAGAAGAAATGAGAGTACAGAAAAAAAGAAGGGTTCTAGATGTGAACAATTTTCAACATTCATTTCGACAATGCTAGAATATTGTAGACTGAAGGGAAATTTCATTAGAGGAGCAGAATTCTTTTTGGGGGCCAATGCTCTCATTGATTCCCCCTAACTGAGCTTCACCCTGCCTATAGCTTATCAGCTGATCATATGTTTTGTATGTAGAATGGGTGATTGTCAACAGCAGAGTAATGGACCTAAGTCCCAGATTTGTCAATTCACTGCAACGGACATGTAGAATTTATATAATAGAAGCTCTCGAGCAGATAAAGCTACCACTCCCCATTAATATTGCAATTAATGTTGTCTACACATAATGATAAATTTGAAGGGGATCTTGGTGATGATTTAGTCTAGCCTCCCCATTCTAGCTTTTAAAAACATGTTTCCTTTTAGCAATTAAATGGGAGATGGGCAGGATGAAGAGCAGTGTTGCACTTACAGAAACATCATCAAGTTTAACTGCAGAAAAAAAATACAAGAAGCATCATCAAAATCTATACTCCTGTTAATGATTCATTTCCTACTCCTGCTGTCTCAAGATAGGCATGGAATATCCTTAATCATACTTCTCCTGCCGTACTGCTTCAGATCTATGCAACTAGCATATCTTTGAATATAATCTATAGAACCACTGATTCTTTCCTGATTTCTAGTTAGAAATTATTGCTCTGCCATTAGACTAATTCAGTATGAAAATTGCTAACTGCTGCTTATACATAATGTGTGTGTGTGTGTTTCATTTGGTTCAATTTTTTTTAAAAAACAAAGATGTCCCCAAAAATCACAAATACCTTTATAAATGCAAAAGGGGAGGGAAATGAGGTTTTTTGAAAGGAAGCAAGCAAGCAAGACACACAAAAAAAACTGGTAGAAAGTGAAAGTGACAGGTTTGTCCAACCAGGCTTTGAATATTCAGTTCTTAAAATCTGAAATCCATTTCTTGAGTGGCTCTTCATCTTTAACACTACACACCAGACAGGTTCAATATGAGAATTTCTATGTGGGAAATGATGTACCTGCTAAAAAAAAAGGGGGGGGATTTAATTTTAGTTGTTTTCCTGAACCATTTGCCAACATTTACAGATTTCTTCATACATAGAAAGGTCTTGAGATTCAGAAAGAAAGGAAGGAAGGAAGGAAGGAAGGAAGGAAGGAAGGAAGGAAGGAAGGAAGGAAGGAAGGAAGAAATGACTGTGGAAAACAGAGTAACTGACAGGTTCTGCTACCCTCCTGTAACTTAATGATTTATACATTTTGAAGATTGTACATTGTATAGTACATTCTGTGGTTTCAGAACCACAGGGCAATTTGTGGGTTTGCTGATGGAGTTTCATTAATGCATGCAAACCTCAAACAGATTTTTTTTTTTTTTTAAAGGATCATGTTGAAACACTGACTGATACATTTGGATGGTTTTTAATGTGTACCACAACAGGGGAAAAAAAATAATGGCATAAATATAAATTTTGCAAATATTATGAAATATGCTATATCAGTGGTGGAAGACTGTCAATCCTCTACAAACAGGATGTAAAATTAATGTAGACACATATATGTTGTCATTGCATGTATTCACCTTGATACTGAACAACACAGCAGTTCTTCATTTATATATTCTATACCAGATATATGATTATTTCAAATCTGTGTTGTATTTCCCACAGTTTGGAAGTACAAAGGGATTAGTTCTGTTTCGCAGCAACTAAGATGCCATTGTACGACATCACCATTGTAACTTAATCCAGTAATGGCTTTGGCGGTTTTGTAGTGGAACTGTAATTTTCAGTTTCTTTTATAGTCATAGGATTGTGGCCTCATTAAATGGCAGAAGAGAGATATCACTTGGTTTGAGCGCTGGCTCATGCTGTGCCTTGTGCTGCTGCCTCATGCTCTGCTGTGGATATTAAGGCAACAATGAGTCAGATAGGAGAAGAATGTGTTTTGTACAAGGGGGGCAGTTTATTGTATTCAGTTTTTTGTTTAGTTGCCAAAAGAAAACTACTTTCATTCCTTTTGAGAAACTGTGGAAAGTGAGGAGTTACTTAAAAAAAATGCATTTTAACATTAACCATCCCTTTTCATTGGCCTTGAAATTATAACCACAACTAACTACTCTTTTAAAAATTACAGTCCAGACTCTGGTATTTCCATTAAATTTAATGATCCAATATGCCAAAGGCTTTGAAGTAACCACTTAACACCTTCCAGAAATATTGATGACTTGCTTCTCCTATCCCTAGATAAAGGTGCCATTTTGGGAAGGCAGTTCCTCCCTTTCTGAACATCAGACAACATGTGAGTGTCTTTAGTCTCTCTGGTTACGTATTCTGTTTTATTATGCTGTACTGAGAGCATCATTCTAGGATAATCCAGGAGCCGTGAACTGGGACTCAGTGTTACAAAGCTATTGGGCTCTCAGGACAAACCAGAAGGCAAAACTAGAGAATAAACCATAGTTAACACTTAATAACTATTAGGATCAAAGGGCAACAGAAAGCTGAACTGGGAAACAAGCAGGAGACTGAAACACACAAACACCAAAGCTAGGGGAGACTCTGCTGTTCAAACAAGGCATAGTTATAACAGGATTGCCTTTGCATTCCTTTCTGAAGAATGAACATCAGGCCAGCTTGGTGGAGTCCAGATGGTTCCTGTCATGCCCCACCTTGGAGACCCTGGCAGTGAGGAGGAGGATTCAGAATTCAAGACAGAAGCTTCCCCAGAGGCAGGAGTTTCCCCAGAAGCTTGCTCAGAAGAAGATAACACCAACAGGGGCCTGAGCAGGGGGAGCAAATATCAGAGGATGAGGCAATGCAGACTCTTACCATGCAAGAAAGATGACACCAGAAAGAGGGACTGCACCACTCAGCACATTTAAGTGACAAGAGAGCCCTACTGAAAGAATATCTGTGGCAATAGCATGAGTAAGATAAAAGGCTGCCCGCTGGCCGTTCCTTTTGAGTCAGCAATTGATCTTTCCAGTCGTTGAAGCCCTGCACCATGTTCTCTATCATTCGGAGTCCCTTGAACCTCTGCCTGTCTGACAATGACTTTGGATTTGCCGTTTGGATTTCTTTATTCTCGAACCTGAACTTGTTTGGACACCCCTTGCTCTTGCTCAGTGAGTAAGCCTTGCTCTGCCACTTGTTGATTAATTGTCTGTTCTGCCCTGGACACGACAGTTCCTTATTGAGGTTTCTGCCTCCTCTAATCCCATGATTCACCACATAGGTCAGCTGTATGAAGATCCAACAGTATCTGTGAAGTACAGTTTTTTAAAAATCCAAGCTGTATTATATTAAACTAAACAACTTTATTGGAATTTATTCTTAAATATTTAGGGCTAAACTTTTTAAATTTTCCTCCAGTATTCAAAATGCTTTTGCTGAAAAAAGTAAACATTCATACCTGTTACCCCAAAATGTGGGTGACTCAGGATTCTCCCTGTGATGCCACTACCTCCATGTGACAATCAGGGATTAATTAGTGCAAATGAGGAGGCCTGCAAGAGTGGGGTAACCTAACATGATCTTTCCACCAATGTTTACAGGGTCTTTCAGGAAAGAACTAGTAAATTAAAATGTGCTTTACTGAAAGTTCACACATGCACACAAGAGATCCAAACATACACACTCGCACAAGAGATAACTGAAGATGTGGAGTAGGTGATAATTGCCAATCTGGAAAGCAGTGAAGAAAGCAGCAATGTGGCTTAGACTAGCACCTAAGGACAGTACTCATTTGGAAACTGCAACAATGCAGCATTCAGCAAGTGAAATACTGCCTTAAATAGCTCAAAACAGAGGGTTCTTATACCCCAAATATACCTTGAGGCATGGGTGTGAATGGCTCTCTGGCTGAGCAAACAATGGATGTTGCCACATGGACAATGGGGTCCAGACAGAGTTAATGGTCTTAGTGTTAGGTGACAAAGAGTTAATGGCTGTCGTAATAATTCTGCAATTGTGAAGACATTTGGGGACAATGCAGGAAAACAACCAGATGTGAGGAGACAGGGCTGAAAACAATTAGTGTTTTGGTGGGAACATCCCTTGGCTGATGTACACTCAGCGATGTTCCAGCTTTATCTTATGGCTATTCTCTCTGGAGTTGCCTGGTAATCTGCCTGACAATGACTTTGGCTATGCCTAGAGGGGATCTGTGACCTGCTTTGCAATCACAAATGTTCAATCAGTAATTTTCCTTTGCTCAGCTTGTTCTTCCAGCCACCTCAGGTTCCATTTTATATCAATGTCAGTTAATGTATTTTGCCAATTAAATCATATTTCAACAATTAAATTATATCAGATCTGAGGGATGCATGGGCCCATAATATACCCATTACAGGATCTCAGACACTGAGCCCAGAGATTAAATACCAAAATTAGGATGAAAGATAGCACTGGCCATGTTAAGACTATAAAATACCACATGAGACCCAGCCAGGGAAAATAGATGGCATTTAATTCAAGTCCAGACATTCAGAGCCCCCCAATCCAGGCTTCAAGATCATTACCAGCAAGAAAGTATAGGTCATACTTGAGGATATTTATACAAGCTTATTGGCCTCTGTCTAGATCTTGTGAAATTTTCTGGAACCAATCAGAAGTGCTACATGAATAGTACATAGAATAGTTTCAGCATGGCTGACCCATGCCCTCCTTTGGAAGATAAAATGACAGTAACACTGCTTATAGAGGAACCTCTCTGTTGTGTTGTGCTGTGCATATATGTTCTTGTGCATGCACATACATTCATAAGAGAGAGAGAGAATGGAGAGAAGAGACACACTTCTTTATGAACAACAGCAAAATTTTTCAGAACTCTGTAGTTACTGCTGTCAATTCCTATGGCTGACTCTATTCAGCCATACAAACAAGAGCAAAAAGAGCAAGCACCAAAAGAAGCCAAGGGGCACCAATCTTCAGTCCTATAAGTCTGGGATTAAAACAGCACTGATGGGGGAGTTATTTTAGGGTGCTTAAAGTGAGTCCTTCTGAAACCAAACTTTCACAGGAGTGTTAATTCTCCTACAACTATAAAAGTGGGTGCTAGGCATTCTCCTAAGCCTGAAATCTCTCAGGTAATCATACAATCTTCAGCACTGCAAATGTTGTTTCCCTGGCTATCTCATACTGAGATAAATGCTGGAGTGCCCCTGATACCTTCCGTTTGTAGAAAGCTAAAGCAGTTACACTTTGTTCCATTCACCCATGAAGTAGTTAGAGCAAGAAAATAGGGAGCACATTTATTCTTGAAGGAAGAATACAACCTTTATTCCTTTTTATTGTGCTTTGATTGGGAGAAAAAAAAACCAGCTGTGCCTCATCAAAGATGAAGGGAAATATGTTCAATTGTTTGTGTGCAGGCTTGATACATGCTGAGGCATATCGTTAACAGGATTTTCTTTTCCTTTTTGGGGTATTAATTTTTTGAGTCCTCTTGTCAACCTCTTTTATTTATCTCACATGGTTTCCATTACAGTTCATGAGTGCATTTAGTTGTTTGTTTATTTCTGTTTCAACCTTGGATGCTTACATGGTCCAAAAAAAGAGAAATGATTGTGACTAGTATTTATTTATTCATTTACACGCTGTCTTTACTTCCAGTACTGGGATCCATAAAGGCTTACAAAAGCTAAAACAAATGCAGAATAAAATACATATATACCAAAAAAAAAAAATTCAATAAAATATATAAAGGAAATTACTACAATGCAATTCAACAATCTATAGAATGGAAATGATCCATTAAAAGTCCAAAGATAAAAAATATAAAAAGAGCACACCATTAAAAGCCCATTGAGCTGAGACCCTATAGAAATTAATTTTAAAAAAGTTTTCCCTTGCAAGTAGAAGGAGTTCCAAAGCTCAGGCACAGCTTACTAAGCAGGTCCTTTCCTTTATTCCCATCAAATGTGCCTGGGAACGTGGGAAACTGAAAGAAGGCTTCCTACAAAAGAACCTAGGACCCTGCCAGGTTCATACAGGAAGATATAGCCCCAGCCCATACTGTTGACCACATAGAATTTTTAAAAAATTATGGAAATTCTCAACTACCTGGCAATTGCATAATATCAAAATTGGCTTTTGAAAACATGGAAGTGGACTTTTATGCTGAGGACAAGAAAACACATACATTCTCCTCTTCCTCCCACATTTGCCAAAGAATCAGTCTAAGCAGTAGAAAGCAATTGTGTTAGTCTGTCTCTTTCCTCAGGCTACCACACAAGGAATCTCCCTTTCCCTACATCACCCAAAGTTTCTTAATATCAGAAGAGGACACCCAGCTAGGGTCTTACATGACAAGAAAGGGAGAAGGTGATGTATTGCTGCGGGTTCCCTCCACAAGACAAGGGAACAATGGAGGAAGGATTCATATTTCTGTTCAGGGATGTGGTAAGTGACCAGATTGGCTCTGGGCCACTAGCACAAGTGTCCATTTTGACCATAACCCAATGGGTCCTGATTGGCTTAAGTGAACTGATGACCACCCTACCTAGCAGTAAGGGAAAGCAGTTCATCCTAAAGTGTGACCTGCCTGAAGTTCAATGTTCTACTGCACATGATTCATATTTTCCTTGGAATGACAGACAGGATATCAGCCATGAAGCCAGAAACATGTGTGTGTGAATCACAACCACATCCTCGCACATTACGGAGCCATCTGTGTTGGTAGTGTTCATTATGGTAGCAGGAGGGAGTGGTGGTGTTTATGCTTGGGAGTTGCATACTGTTATTTAGTATTCATTGGTTGCAAGATGTAATGACTAAATAATGTTGACAAAATATCAGAAGGCTGCAGCACTCTATCTGTTGTCATCCATGAGATAAGAGGGACGAAGCATAGCTCAATAGCAAAGTACTTTTTTGTTTAAAGAAAGTTCTAAGTTCAATCTGTAGGAAGGCCAGAAAACTCCTCCTCTGCCCCTTGAAGGCTGCTGCCAGTGACAGTCAGGTATCATGATAGATGGACCAATGGTTTTAATTGATGTAAGGCAGACCTCTGTCTTCTTAGATTGTAACTGTAGGTTAAAACTAATTTGCTTTTAAGAAAACATTTTGAAAATTAGGAAAAGAAAACAAGGACTCTAATTCATTGAACAGTATTCTATGAACAAAAATATACATCTTATCAAATGCTTTGAGAAGTATTTGTTGCAGGATTCACACCAACACCACTCATCATTTTACATTTCAAACAAGCATGCAATTGGATTTGACAATTGCAGTTGCACATCCATAACTGTCAATGTACAGTAGCCCCTCCACATTCATGAGGGTTCTCAGCACAGAACTCTTGTAAAAGTGGAGAAACCATTAATAACTCTCCTGGCAATCCCCCTTGTATGCTGCTCTGGAGCTTTCCCCCTCCCATTCCTTTTCCTCTGGCCCCAACATTCCCAGGAGGAATTTAAAAGACATGGTAAAGGGCTTACCAGTACTTTCCCCTCATACAGAGAAGAGTAGAGTGCTTGTGTTCTAGCTATTTCCAGTGGCCATCTTGAGAAAGGAGGTGTAGAAGCAAAGAGAGCATCTGGCCAATCAACAGTCATTATACAACAGAATGTGCAACCGCATGGCAGAGATAATATGCCTCCAGCAGTGGGAGCGGCTTTGCTCACCCAGAAGGAAAAAATAATAATCCATTTTAAACACAAGCCTCACAAGCTTGTGTGGAATGCAAGGGAATAGGGGGAGGAAAATGGCGGAGGGAGACAAGCACGTGCCTCATGAGTAATCAAATTTGTGAAGGTCAAACCTGCGAATGTAGAGGGAGGACTGTATTGCATCTCCATCTCTCCTACTCCCTGATTGTAATCGAGACTTAAGGAAAGTTGACTCCTTCTCTTGCTTCATCTTCTATTTGGTAGAGTTTCTACTGAATAGATTTGAAACAATTTCAGGATTTCTACTCAGAAATATAGACTATATAATTTTGGAGACATGTAGAGGAATGGGAAGAAGGAAAGTTTGGATAAGATCAGCAAATTTCCCATGAGGTTTTATTTATCTCTGGTGTTTTCTTGGTGAAGACACAGTAGGGCTCCAGAGGCAGCAGAGCAATCTCTACACTAGAGCAACTAAGCAGTGAGGTGTCCAACATTTTAAACATCAGCCACATATGTTCTTTTTGAAGTAACTCCCATGCTGATTGCATTTGCATTTGAATTTAGCAATCCTGGAATTATTTCTACAGTAATTATGAAATTGTTCACTGAGTTTAGATTAACTAATCACAGTTTATTAATAATTTGGCATTCTTTTCATTATGTAAATACATTGAGGTGCTTGGTTGTACGGTACGTGCATTTCTAGCAGGGCAATAATGAATTTAAGCTGGGATTTTGCTGTTATTGCCTGCCCACTTCAAATGTATTCTCCGGCTTGCTCAAGCTCAACAAACAGGAACAAAATGTTGCCAATTTCTGATAGAAAGAAAAGAGATGTTTAAAAATCATCAGTTGGATGTCACTCCTTCTGACCCTTGCGAATAAATGTGAAGCTTGCTAGCCATGTAGCTGCTCCAAAGTTTATTTTGTGTCATTCCATGCATCCAAAGTGTTGTTTTACCTTGTGTTCCTCTAACAGCATATGCCATGAGAGTCAATTGCTCTAAAGGAAAAAAAGCAACAATCACATTTGGATAGTTTTTCAATATTACTGCAAAATACTTAAGTATGTCCTGAGGATTTGGCTTGAAATACTGGCCCATGTCTTTGAAGCCGCCATAAGCTGCAATATGTAGATTCCTCACTAGAAAATTATTTCAATAACTCCAGCAGGATAGTGTGATATGAGAACTGTAGACACTGATGTTTTCTTAATTAATCATGACAGTCATTTTCTATATGCTGGCTACATTTGGGATTTTACTGGTTGGCTTTGCTGTTTGTGTACGATTACACTTGGAAATGAAAATGTAAAGCTATATCCTCCCAAGCTCATGGTGGGCATGCTGGTTATTCACTAAGTCCTTCGTCCCCTCTCCTCCGATAAGAAATGAAACTGTGGCTTCTTCACATTTTTCATATGCTCATGCTAAATTCCCTGATTAATCAATTTAGCTTTCCTTGCAGGAAATTTTCCACATCCTTATTGCAGGCGCCTCCACACACTTATGCAAATAGATACGTTTATCTATCTTTTACCAAGTCAATTATTTCTTCTTCTTCTTCTTTTAATCCATTTACTGTTCTTCTTACAGAGAGGCACATTATCTACTCAGCCTGTATGATTATAGTGTGCCTACACAGACACCAGGATGCAGTTCTTGCAAGTCTTTGTTTTTCCAGGCAAAAGCATTGCAAGAACATGCTTTCACTCCATTGTGATAATGCATATTTGGTAGCAAGCCAAAATGATACCCCGTGTTTCCTTTCTGAGTAATAACTTATGTTTGCCTTGGCTCCCTTTCTTAAGAAGGAAAAGAAAAGCACTTTCCAATTTCATAACATCTGTAATGTGCTGAACTCACAAAATTCTAGGCAGTCTGGATCAGCTGGGAGATTTCACTTCAATGATCAAGATAGCAAAAGTTGTTAAGGAGGAGGAACATACAAACTAGGGGAGACTGCAGCAGTTTGCTTTTGCCTGAACCTACTGGGAAGGGCAAGATTCCAACCTCTTCTCTCTACTCCCTTCTGCTGAGTTGAGTAGAAACTATTTTTTTGCACTTAGAACTCCATTTTCAGCTATTTAATTAAGCTGAGGGCAAAAGTAGAATGTGGGAAGAGGGAAGAAAAACTGAAACATTTCAATAGCAATGGAAAAAGTGAGATGAGAAAGGATTAATCAGGACTGCCTCTGCCAAATCAGGACAGTTGGGTGGATATCTGGGCAGAATGCCCTACCCAGATGTTTTGTACTGCACCTTTCACGATCCCTTACTACTGAGCAAGCAGGATAGGAGCTGATGGGAGATGTAGGTCAAAACGTCCAGAAGGTCAAAAGTTTCCCACCTATGCCCTAACAGATACCTGTGTATTCTAGCACACACTATAAGATCTTTACGAAAGAAACCAAGTATACACCTTCATTTCAGTCACACTAAGCTTTCTATCAGCACCTACTAAATAATAATAAGAGGCTTCTGTGTAAAGCAATTTACAGACAAGTAGTAAAAGTTTAGATGCTATGCTCTGTTTAACAAGCTACCAGCCTGTAGCTGAATGACTAGAAATAAAATGACTGGTTTATTTTCTGTGGCCCTCTGATAAGAAAAAAGCCAGCAAGGCTTTTGAATGCGCAGGGGAACATCTCAGGTGTAAATTTAGCATTGACTGTTTCCATGGTCCTGTTCCTGTCTCACATTGCAATCCTAAACCCACTTGCCAGAAGATAAGTCCTATGAAGGCAGTGGGACAAATGGTTGTGAGTTGTGCCACTATATGAATGGATCCTTGTCAGGATCATGGATAAGCACTGACAGCTCTTCAATCACAAACAAGAGTTTATTTTGAAGCCTAATAAAATGATAGTTCATTTTAGTACAATAATTTCAGGACATAAGACATGTGATCATACAATATTCTGGGAAGATATTGGCATACTCATATCCCAACCTCCACGTTAGCTGAGGAGTGTCCAGGAGACATCTTTCCTATCAGTTACTGTTTGTTTGTTTGATTGTCTTTTTGAGTTCTTTCAACTTAAGGTTGGTCATGGGTTACTTATGTTGTGGGATCTACCTTGTGTTTGCTACACCCTGAGGAAGTGTGGCAGGTGTAATCCAGCCTAGAGATCTGGTTCATGCCATGTTTCCCAAGTGGCCATTAGGGGCCATAGTGGATGCCTAGCTGTGATAAAGACCCTCTTCAATTAATTGAAAGGGTGTCTGAGCTATCGCTGCCTTTGTCATTGCTGTATCCATTTGCTACCTGCGAGTCATCCATAAACTGTCATCTTTCTACCAACGGTATATGTCAGCCTCAGTACCAAATAAAGCTCGTAAGAAGTTTGTGCCCAACTACAGTTCAGCTTCAGTGAAATCATACTTGGATTTCAGGGCCTTGGGCCTATCCTCAGTACATAAGGTGCAAGGCAATAATCTTAGGGCAAGAGTTCTACCTTGAAAAATGTGTGTATCTAAATAGTGCTTTTTAAAATTTTGAGTGGTATATTCTATGCAGCTTTAGTTGATGTTTAATGTATTATGTTTAATGAGATCACAAGGCATTGTCCCTTGTAACATTACCCTTCCAGTATCACTTGGGTCCAATTCATGTGACATCACAAAGGGTCATCTACATGTCTCAGCTTATGGTCCTAGTATCTAAGGGCCAGAGATAGTCCTGACTTGGCAGCCCTGGTTCAAAAGACTTCTGAATAACCATGTCTACATGTTGACAGCCTAAGCACTAACTTTTAGCAGAAGCTTCTGTATTCCATTTCTAAAGAAATTCTTAATGTTTCTCAGATCTGTTGGTCAATGGACAACGTCGGTTTCCCACAAATAAATATAGAAAAGAATTTAATTTCATTTTATTTTTTATCAGAATTTATTTTAAATAAATCATAAACTTTAAATATGGGAGAAGACTTAACTAACACCTTGGACATTCTTACCCATAAATGAATTCAAGACAGCTCTGGGTAGGGGAAAAACAACTTGTCAAAATCATGGATGAGATTAACTGACAGTTATCAATTGCAATAAGTTATGAATAAGTTATAAATTCAGTAAACAGTTGAAACAACTCGCATAATCACAATAAACCCAACAGAATAACATACATTTCTCACTTGGCACATAGAATATGCTAAGGGCTGAGCTATAATCTACTCAAAGAAAGCTGTAGGTGGCTACATCTGTTGATGAGTATGTTACCAAGATTTCCAGCTTCAAAGCCTGCTGCAGATTATGTAGAAATAAAGCTTTCATGGAATTGAAAATTAGCCTCAAACTAAAACCTATGGAAGTCTGCCTTAGGTTGTGCATAGGGCAACTACATGGTGAGTAATTTGAAGCACATAGAATAGAAGCCTACTTAAAAAATTGGTTTTTATTGCCTGGATCAATGATGAGTCCATCGGGATCCATATCATTGGAAATAAGTCTGTATTCTTGAACAAGGAGACATTTAAATTTTAGCTTTAGCTCTGTTCCTCATGTTTACTTCAAGCACAGAATGAACTCATGGAGGGAGATAAATTGACTCAGTCTGTCTCATGAGTCCAGCAGAAGATGAAGATTAACTTTGCACATGTAAACTATGTAGAATATGTGTATGCAATCAGATTATAGTATGATCAGAATACCCTATTGTAAGTAAAATCTCAATCCCCATTCAGAAAAAGAGAAAGAGAGAAATATGGAGGAAGCTTTCTGACATGTCTAAGCAAGATCTGACAAGCCTATAACTCTTTGTATGCATTCTTATGACTTTAAGTAGTCTTCTCCTACTAGCTGGAGGGGCTTCTCCAGTGTATATAGAATTATGTCCCTTCAATAAATTAACCTAGCTGTTCATATGAGTGGGATAGTTTTAATGAGGAGATTTATATTACTGGCAAAGAATTTCCACGGCCAGGCTCAGAATGATGTGATTGCTTCAGGCAGTGATGATGTGAGGAAAAGAGTGTATGAGTATGCACACATATGCGCGCATGCACGCACACGCAGACACAGCCATTCTTCTTGAGTGCCTTGGCTATTGTTTTCTGCAGGAGAACACAAGTGTGTGTGCTGCCCTGCATTCTCTGTGCCCCATTAACTAGGTATCATGAATGGTGCTGCGTTGTTGGCATTTTTCAAATAAAACTTAACTACCAGTCCCATGGTTTCTGATGTAGAATGGGAGGGGAAAATATTTTCTCTTTAATTCAGTCAGTGAAATGTTTTTATGTGTACTACACAACTTACCTTTTCCCCCTGCTGTGCTCTTCCAGGATCATGCCTGGGGGATGCCATTTCCAGAGCTATGAGGCATTGCACAGACCAGGAAGGCCCTCTCCAGTGGGTAGCCAGTGATATCGAACCAGCTTCAGTTTCACTGGCTGCTAGAAACTGGCCTAAGCTGGAGCTTGTAGGCTTCCTTCAGGTCAGGCTCCAGGGTTCTAATGCTGGGATCCCTTCTAAGAGCTGGCTAGTCTCTCCGTGGCAGCTTCCTTCCCACCTAGCCAGCCTGTGTTATGCATGCTTTGTTTCATCACAACTTTTGGGAGTGGTCACATGAGTCTAGGATCCAGGACCAAGTGCTATTGGGCGTTGGTAGGATGGGAGTCCTTTTTGGGTGGTGATGGTGATGCCCAACTGAGGAGAACATGAATTCTGCACACTCCCCAGTGGCAGGAAGTGGCACAGATAGTAGTTCACCCCTACCATTCCTGGGATTCTGGTTTCGGACTGGAGGTTTTCACACATTAGTCAACAGATGGGTCGATCAATGCTGGGATCCAGACCCATGTGCATTCTGTATCTGCAACCGATAAAGTTGTGGCCTTTTAAATTCCAACCATGTGGTCTTTTGTCATATTTTGGAGCATCTCCACACCTAACCACACATTTATTTTCACAGTACATTTCAGGAATACCATGTATTTTAGTGTATCTCATATTCTCAACATATTTCAATATATTTCACATTAGGTACATAGATAGTAAATTTAAGCACATATATATGTTTGCATGTATACATAGTATGCAGAGAATTATAATGTCTATGAATAATTTTGCAGTTACATAGCTAAACAAAAATGTAATATATAAAGAATGGCAGAGGGAAGAGACATTGCACCATTTCTGAGCATGTACCACAATCAATTATATTTAATATGCATTATGCGCTTATGCACACACATGCATGTGCACACAGAGTTATTATAAGCTTTTTCATGCTGTGCTGATTTCCTATTCCTGTAATGTCTCCATAAATCTGATATCTTTTATAGCAACAGGAAGAGTCCAGCTAATGTTTTCTTCTGTGTGGCTCTTATTTTCCCATTCTGACTCTACTGTTAAAACAGTGCTGTTTTCCAAAAGCCCTCCAGAGAAGTAAAATCCCTGTAGAAATAAAGACAAGCTGATTTACTGCATTCAAGTCACAGGGAGATGAAATATGAAACATTCTTTTAAGGCTACAATCCCAAATGTTAGCTCTTTCAAACAAACTGTAGGCATATATGATTACACAAGAATTTAATATGACTCATATTCAAAATCCTAGGAATATATAATGACCTACTATGATCTCTCTCTCTCTCTTTTTCTCTCAGACACATACTTATCTTGCTGTTTCATAGTGTATCTAAAGATTACACACACACACACACACACACACACATGTATATATGTTACTAGGAGGAAATTATTAACTTAGATCATAGACAAGAAAACCTGTCTATGAGATCTGGCACCCTCTGGCAATAATTAATTGAAGTACTAATTATTGCATTTTTCAGCAATTATAACTATGCATATAAGTGTATATACCTTTAGGGGAGGGTAATGGCAAATTTCTTCTGAAGAAATCTTGTTAAGAAAACCCTATGATGGGGTTGCCATAAATCAGAGTTGACTTGAAGGCTCATAACTAACAACAACAAATTTAAATTCGTTGGCCAATTCAATGTAAATGTAGGAAGGGTTTATGGAACTTCAGTATGGATTTAGAAGATGGAACATTCTTGTTGGAATAAGAAAACCTGTTTCTGTTAAAATTTTCTCTTTGGCATCACAATGAAATCTACAGGATACTTAAAGACTTTTACACATAGTCACACATGTTACAGGCGTAACCTGCAATACTAGCATGTCTAAATAAGCCTCCCCTGATATGTCCTGATTGCCAACTGATTTTAAGAAGTAAAGTCGTATAATTTTAGCAGAGTTACAAACCTTTTAAACGTACCTTTAGGAGCTAATGTGCAACATTAAGAAGGAATCTTTTGTTTTCCCTTCCATGCTGTGAAAGGATCAAGCTGCAGTTAACCCACCAGAGCAAACTAGGAGATTTGTTATTTTTCCTGGCAAACTTATTTGGGCTGTTACAGAAGAAAATACAGTTGCTTCACTCCTTCTCCCTAAAATAGAGGTGGAGAGCCTTTGACTTCCCAGAAATTTGGACTACGACTCTCGTAATCCCTAACCATTGGCTGTGATGTCTGGGGCTTCTAGGGCTTCAGGTCTCAAACATCTGTTAAGCCAAAGATTCTACACCCCAACTTGAACATAATAACATCTGACCAAATTGCTGAAGTTTCTAAAATATATTAAATGAGAAGGGCTTAAAAAGAGGGGAAGTAGAAGGGAGAAATGAGCTCTTCCATGCTGCCCTCTTTAACGACAACAACAACAACAACATAATGCTCTTTCCACAAAAAGATGGGACATCAAACATAAATGATCAGACAAAGACAAAAATGAAGCTTAATAAATATACATACAATTCCCAACATCCCACCAGCCACTACCCATCTCACCAGCTACAGCTCTTTAGGTGCTGGTAGTGGCAGCTTTTTGTTTTCCCTCAAAAAGCAAGTGGGCACATGAATTTATTATCTCTGTGACTGAAGCAGTGTGGTTTGCCACCAATTATTGACACTAAATCTCATTGTGCAGAATGTGAGCCATCAAATTTAGTTGCTAAATATTTAAGTTTCTGGAAGGTTAGGGAAGCCTTGAAGGCTACAAACAGAAGGTTAGAGCTGCATGTGGCCCATAACCAACACCCTCCTCATCTTTGGTGGATCAGGAACATAGGGGTGGGGTGGACTGCTGGCATTTTTTCCTGCCTGCCTGCCTGCCTACCTACCTGCCCACCTGCCCATCCATCTGTCTATTCATCCATCCAAATATATCTATCTGTTTGAATTTTGGACCATTGCTGTAGTGGGATTACATTCCTGAAATGTAACGTAGGGGCAGTTATAATGTAATGTAGAGGCAGTTATAATGAAGTCCAATACTTCAAAATTGGCCACTATATCAGTGCAAATGATCTCAAGAATTTCTTGCTTATTGTATCAGTTGAAGAGTTCTTTCCCTTGGCTGCATTTTCTTTACTTCTAGGAAGGAATGGGATTTGTGTGGTCTTCCGGATGTGGTTGGAGGACATTCCCTCCAACTCCCAGGATTCTTCACTACTGGTTATGCTGGTTAGGGCAGAGGGGATCCACAGTTCATCTGCAGGACCACAGGATTCCTGGCCCTGACTTTAAATTTCATGAGCCAATCAGAAATAATGGAATTCTGCCCAATCTAAGTCCCAAAAGAACAAAACATAATTCTCCCTATGCTGGCTCAGACTAAAGTTCTACTCAGTCCAGCATTCTTTTCACACGGTTTTTAATCACTTGGCTGTAGGAAGGCTTCTAACAGGACATGACTACAAGTGCAAGCATTCAATTTTGCATGTCCCAAGAACTGATACACAGTGGTATATTGCCTTTGATATTGGAGGTAATTTATAGTGCTCCTGACTAGTAGTCATCAGGGACCCTAATGCCCATAGATGATGCAGATACTTTAGTGCAATATCTATTGAAGACAAGATTTAATCCCAAGAGCCTAATTAACCATCCTGAAGAATTACTACAGTCCAACAGTGCCATGACATAAAGCACTGAGACACAGATTCTTAATCTCCATGCATACTGAGAATCCTTTCCTTGTAGTAGTAATATATATATATATATAGATATATATCTATATATGTTAGATAGGCTCCCATGAAGAACACTGGAAGTATTATAAAATAATGCAAACTCTCAGGATGTCCTATTTCAACTAAATAAATCTTCATGACTACAGCTGTTCTTTTAACTGTCTACATCAGATATTGTAAATTCTTTTTCCCCACCCCATCATCTGTGGGAGCTCTGTTGCTAGATACAAAGTCAGATGATGTCTTGCATCGCTATGCTCCATTGTACACCATTGTGGACCCATAACATTCATGCTCTTCCAGATGAGGCTGCAAGATATCTCTGCCTGCAGACAGTATAAACAGCAGCCTCCAAATAATTTTCCCTCTCCTCAGGGTTTGCAAGCTTCTGCTTTATTTCTCCTCTTTTGTTCTAGCACACAAGGATGCTTCCTTGGGTTTGCAGTTAGCATCTTGGCATAATCTTTCTGTCTGTTTCCTCCACTGTCAAAAACCAGCAGAGCAGCCTACAACATTTGTTAACCCTCCAGGACACTATGCTGTCTTTTGTAATTATTTGGAAAAGAATTAGAGAACAATTTTGATTTCGAAGCGGGTGAAATATGAATGGCACAGCTGGCATTATGCATCTTCTTGTGGATCACAGTAGGACATTTAGGCACTGGCCAAGTTAAAGTGGTTTAGCTGGGAATTTGAACCACTTTGAGTGCTATGTTGTGGAACCCTATCTCATAATTATCTTGCTTCTACCAATTTCTTTTTTTGAGCAGGAATAGTTTAAGATATTTTGCTTTCTGAGGAAAATCAAGATAATATTTTTCTCTGTACCATTTGTAGAAGCCATTTATACAGGCAGTTGAACCTCATTTCCTCTCTGATAAATTGGATAGGGTCCTTCACCACCCCTGAGGAAAACAAATCAGTTTAGTGCAGTAGTGTGGCAAGTGGAGCCCCCAAGAGTCCTTCCACACCCCAAGGGGAACAGGACAGAGTGAGAAGGAAATGACCAGAGGCTCAGGAGAAACAATTTGGGGGCTACCCCTGCTCCCCTCAGCATCTACCCCCTGATCCAATTGGCTGATGTTACATAATAGCAGGATTGGCTCTGCCTCTGAGTAAGACTGGATACGATTGATTTAGGAGAGTAGGTAAACAGACAAATTAATGAAGCAGTCTCTTTTTTGAATCTTATTTGTAGTCTCTAGTTGTAATGAAAGGCACTAAGTGTGAGGGGACAAAACTCCAAGACCGAAGCACAAAGCTAAATAATTTTATTTGGTTACAGCAGAATAGTATTGGTATGACATAGCGAAAATAGCCAAGCATCAGGCAACTCTCCCAATCTGTCTGCTCAGAGGAAGGCTAGGAGATGGCAGGATATGGAATCCCACATGCATATAAACCACTGTGATCCCCTGCCATCTGTGAGTGAAGCCAGTTTTAATAGCTTCCAAGCTGTGCATGTCCTTATAGGCCTTCATGTCAGGATCACCAGATTTGTAGAAGACAGGCATACAGGCTCCATCCTCTCTGCAAGGATCCATGCTGGAGCCCTATCTGCCCTGTTACCCGACCAAGCTATGGCAAACCAAACTGACCAAAGCCCTCACGAAACAACAATCAGTAATGAGAAACATATAGCCACACTGAAAATACATAAGTATGCATCTATGTAACTGTGCAGGGCAAGATGATGTGAAAAAGGTCTCTACAAGACTGATGCTACGGTGCAGCCAGGGAATGATTTATGTCCCTTGGCTGAACTGGAAGGATGCTTCCTCTTACAAATTCAACACTAAATCTCCAACCCCAAGCAGACCAATCCACAATCTGATGTACTATATGAGGCCTACCTCATTAGAACAGTCTGTTACTGCAGTTTCTAGCCCGGACTTGAGGTGACATAGATATCATTTTGATATCAATAATTTGGCTCTCTTCCACCATCCCTCTCCACATGTTTGTGAGGTTCACCGAACAAGCCCGCAGTCAGGCTCGGCCCTTAATTGCTGCAATATTCAACACAATACAGGCAAGCCAGAAATAGCCGTCTTGCTGCTTTAGGAGACCTCAAAGGCAAGTACCCTCATTATGTATGCACGCTGCTTACAAAGAACTCCCTACCCTGACAAGCTGGATACTCAAATGTCAAGCACTGTGCATCTGCATACTGGCTACTCTATTGTCAATTCGGATCTAACTTAATCATGTAAAATTCTGACCTTTCGGAGGCTTTGTCTCCAGCCCTACACTTATTGTTTCTCCCCAAGTACGGAATAGTCTGTGGCTCCATTCCTCCCTATAAACACCCCTGACTTTAAGAGCTTCTTCAGATCGCTTCTGACTTCCATCCCATCTTGCCGCCACTTTGTTTGGTGAGCCTTCCCCTCAGTTCCACGTACTGAGACTCTATACCAACGAACTCAATCTTCAGACTACCCGGGCTCCAGGACAGGTGTAGTATTGCCTAAAACAACTATCCCTCTTGAAAATCCCTTTGTCCCACTCCAACCTTTATTTTTCTATAGTTATCTGTGTGAGTGTGTTGCATACACTGTTCGTCTGTATTTAATAAAGATTACAATTATTCTTATACTTTGGTGTGCTCCTTGGCTTGGCCTGATCCCGTAGACATTGGGTAAAAGATTTCTCTGCGTTGCCCTGCCTCTCACATTGCTAGCTTGTGCTGTTGGCTAATTTCCCCAACTGTTTAATTGTGAGCACATTTAGGTGTCCCTCCCGGGGGGGCCAGACATCAGGGTAACAAATCACACCAAGCCATCAGGAAGAAGGAAGTCCACCCTGCTTGTCTTGTTCCCCAGTAAGCTGGGGATTCTGCTGCTGGATTGATTACATGACCTTAGGCTTCCCTCAGATTTTGTTTCCCACTCTCAGTAACATGAACATATCTTGCCACAGAGTTTAGCAAGGATTAAAGCTACATCTGAAGCATTTTGAACATTTCAAACCTTCATACAGCTGTTAAGTACATTGATCAGAGTTTATTTGTATTTTCAACCTTAATTTTGTATTGATCTTCATATCTAAAATGATCTCATATATTCTTCCCAACACCACGGAAATTCTGATTTTCTCTATGTTAAGCTATCATTTCTTTGAAATAATGCTTAGGTTATGTTTACACACATGCTTTACTGTTATAAATCAACAACTTCCATTTTTCAGGGCTACTCCAACATCATTGGTAGCATTTCATTTATTTCAGGGACAAAACTCCTCCTTTTAAGTGAACACTGACTTATGCATCATGCAGCTCTCACCTTACCCTTTTTGTGACTTTGGCTGCCACGCACCACCACCACCACATATGCATTCTCATTCCAAAAATATTACACTTATAAAAGTGTACCATCTCTGGAGCAAGACACTGGTGTACTTTTCAGAAGATTGATGGTCATGTTGCTCGAAATAACTGTGAAAGAAACCAAAAATGTATCCTTGAAAGATAAATGCTTTCTAGTTCATAATAATACAAGTTACTGTGTGACTAACTACACCATTGAGAATGGAAAATAATTCACAACTCAGTGAGCAGCAAAGTGAAATAACAGGTAAGCAATGAAATCAGGTAAGATCAATTGTACTGTGAGCAATTTCATATGCATTATTCCCTTCTATTTTCTTTTCTTTCTTTTTGTTGCTGGTTTTCATCCCCCTCCCTTTTTTTTTTTTTTTTTTTCACATTTGTGAGTTGATTCACAGCCTTGGTGTTATCTATGGCATCAGAGAAGATGTAATCATGAGATCTTGCAAGCAAATTCTTTGCAACTGATATCGACAGAGAGAGAAGAGAGAAATGTGGCTGTACAGGCTCTTTTTGTGTGAATAAAATGAAGAGGAGCCTCTCTTTCTGTTGATATTTCACAGCTGTTGTTCCCATATTTAACACAAATAGTTGTTCTCTATACAGTCTTCTGTGTGTTCAGTTTGTTGAATATGCAGTGCATAGCATGCATGATTGCAACCTGTAGCCTGTGGTTTGGGTCATTTTCTTAAGGAATTTGCTGTGTATATCAATTATTTCCTGCCTTTTGATTGGTTTGGAAGATTTTCACCTACTCCATACTTGATGAAAAGCATCAGTGAAAAACACAGCACTATTCTCAATTGCAGCAGAGCACTCTTGTCTCAGAGAGATAGAGAGACTGACATAGTGGCAAGTAACAGGTCAAGGAGGCAGAGCTAGGGTTAAGAGGTTAAGCCTGGTGGATCTGGCTTTCTAGCATGTCAAGGGTCCAAAGCAAAGCCTGAAAAATCAAAGATCCAGATACCACCAAAGAAAGTCTTCTGCTCTTCTAAAGTATGTCATTATTCCATGTCTTTCAAGTCCATTGCCACCAAACAATAGACAGTCTAATGTTATCAGAACATGACAAATCAACACTGAACATACTGTGACTAGGATATGCTGATGGCTTAAGGGTTTGCCTTCCTTGTGCCACTCAAAGAATGTGTACCAACCAAATATTATGGGCCAAACTGGCATTCAAAAGAGCAATCTGGGATGATTGCGCAATGTCACTGGCAGTTTGTGATCTAATTATAAATGAACTTGAAGATCTTCTCACATCACCAGTTAATTCAGAAGTAAATCCCTTTCAGGTCGGCAGGACCTACTAACTGGTTATTGATCCATCCAGGCCCAGAGTATTCTCTTTTAAGAAGACTATTTAGACCCACATTCATTCAGCATGATGTAGGAATATATATCTTTATAAATGTCATTCTCACATGCATTCTAATTTTCTCCTTGCCTTGAGAAAGTCATTTTAAAAACTACCGTTTTTGAAAATGATTCACAGTTCTGGAATTGTGAAGAAAAATTACATTTTTTTTCTGCAGGAAAAAATACCCTTTTTTGATATCCAAAACAATATGTCTGCACAGAAAATAGCATTTTTCCTTCTTTTCTGTGTAGAAAATGTAATTTTTTTGCACAAAAAGAACCTACGTGCATTTTTCTCATACACACACACACACATACAAAAAACAAAAAAAACTGAATTGCAAAGATTCCTGACATCTAGGATTCTGCTTATCAGGGGTTCCGAACACTTGGGGAAAAAAAGGTTTTCTCCTATTTTTTGAATATTTATGAATAATATTTCCATCCCTACAATGGTAATGTCAAAGGTATACAGTTTCTTCCAGTTCAGTCAAATGATCTATTAATACTGAATCCTTCTAGAGTTAGCCTCTCAAAAGAACAGGGCAAAATATCAGGGCCTTTCCACTCTACACTTTTATAGTGCTATAATTCCACTTTCAACTTCCTGTGGAATTCTGGGGTTTGTAGTTTACTGAGGCCAAAGAGCTCTCTGACTAAGAATTCTAAATGCTCCTCCCTAAAGTGCAAATCCCAGGATTCCATAGGATGATGAAAGTGGAATGACAGCACTATAACAGTGTAGTAAGGAAATGCCCCCAGAAACACATACCAGTATCTAACAGCAATAGGACTTGTCTCCATATTCCTAATGAATTTGCACAGGCTACAAGTGGGGCTTGCTACCACTTCTTCCGCATGAGCCTTGATTTTTGCACACAGCATCTGAGACAGAAAAAAAGAAATGAGGAAGATTCAACAGCTACTAGCAAAAAAAAAAAAAAGCTAAATGAAATATTCACATGCAAGATTTTTTTTGCCTCTGATAAAGGGGTGGGATCTCCTGATGTTGCCGGTATGAAACTCCTATTATTCCTATGGCTATATGGGTCTGGTAAGAACTACAGTCCACCAAGAACTGCAAAGCCAGAGGTAACTCATCTCTGGTCCTCTATACTGAGGACAAGGAACCCCCAAACCATGCCCTGCTATGAAGAGCTCCAGGAGCCTTTGGCCATTTCAGCAATAGATTGTTATAGTGCTATTATTCCACTTTCAACATCCTATGGAATCCTGAGGTTGGCAGTTTAGGGAGGGGCATTTAGAGAGCTCTTTGACTTTAGGAAACTACAAACCCCAGAATTCCACATGATGTTGAAAGTGGAATAATAGAACTACAACAGCATAGTGTAGAAATGGCCTAAACCACAGAAGGTGAAGAAAGCTAGGAGAAAAGCCTGAAAGGGTGATGAGGAAGCAAGAAGAAACAGGCCACAAGTGGTCTTATGTAAGGAACAGAAGTCAATTGTTATCTACATAGCAGGTGGTGAGGCAAAATACCTCAGGTGTAGAGCAGAAGACAACAATTCACCTCAGGTGTAGAGTATAAGAAAACCTGGATGCTTGGCTCATTAAATACAAAGGTGACAGTGCTGTTGTCTCTGACACCTGTCAAAACCATGCATCCTTAAGCCTATGAGTAGAAGTAAGGGTTGTGACCTGAGTTGCTTGCTTTGAGTTCTCAGATGGAATTGCCTGCCTTCTGTTGGAAAGAGAATGCTAGACTAGATTGGTCTTGTTCTGATGGAGCAAGGCGATTCTGACATATTTATTATCATAAATATTCAGAAGAAGCTGATTGCTCTCCCAGATTCAGAAGCTTCCTGAAATATTGTACAAAATACTGCCTCTGAAAATGTATTTTTTTTTCAGCACTGCAGTGAAATAAAGAAGGGGGAAAGCAAAACAAATATAATATAAATTACAATCAAGTGTTCCCCTAAACTTGAAAAACAGAAGTTATAGTAGATTATTCTGCTACATTGCCTTCTGGAAACAAACACTTCTGGTGTAAATTTCCTTTATAGCTCTACCGGTAATATTAATACAAATTGCTATATTGATTGTGGTAAATGGGGTATAGAAGCTTAGATAAAGAAACTGTTTCACATTTTTAAAACTAAATAGATTCTAGGTGGAGCCAAATACTTTTCTTGCTGTGATAAATGAGAAGAGTTTTGCTAGTTTTGATGGGTACTTACTTGTATGCATTTCTCTATGCAAACATATTTTTAGGCCTATCATGGGTGGGTGGGGATGTTTACCTTTTGCACCAGGTGCAGCTAAGAATATGAAATAAGAATATGAAAATTCCTCAAGTTTTTCTTGTGTTGCTTTTCATCAGATCCCACCTGTATTTCCCTTCTGTTCTCATTTCATACTGAGCAGCAAGATGGAGAAGGATAACATCACTGTGTTTATTTAAGCATTTTACCTAATTTTTATATTTCTCTCATTGTCTAAAGCACTGTGATGTATTTTCTTTCAATTAGGCTCACCTTTTACTAATTTTTGTTTTAAAGTGTGCTTCTTATTTTGTCTTCACATTATTCCTCTGAAATATGTTGTACAGCTCACAAAAGTGTGAATTCTCAAAGTAAGGTGCATTTCTTCTCACAATAGATATCCAATGGTGTGTAGAAACTATTGAATTCAACATTTTCCCCCCATAGTTCATAATGTCAAGTAACCATGACATTTTGGAAACTGAGAGAAGCCCTCCCTGGTCCTTCTGAATCCATTAGAATGGGGACGTAGAGATGATACAAGTACTGCCCCTGTCATTTCAATGTTCCAGTATGTTGATAGGCAACATCTGAAGTAAGTCCTTGTGTTGTTCACTGAAGGTCATTACAGTTCTCCACCAGGTCAGTACTATTACACAACTAGGCTTCCAGATCTTCAACCTTTACTGTCAACACCAGAAGTTTAGTAATAAAGGAAGCAAGGCTCAAACATTTCAATCATTTTATTTCAGAACACCCAGATAGAGTATGGTGATGCGTGATGTTTGATTATGACTCCATAATTATAGTTTTCAAAATTTCTAGTATTCAGAAACAAAAATATAAAGTCGTTAAAAGAAAAGCGGGAAGTTTTAACTAAATATTTAGATTAATCATGGTTGTTTTTTTCTTTTTTAAAATCTTCTTTTATTCATTCAGATTGCTTTGCCGATGGTCTATTCAAGTAAGCATTAAAATATAATGTATACTAAAATAACTTGTTAGGCTGCTTAAATTTTCTGCTGCTCCAGATAATTCTTTTCTAACATTTAGTGCTGAGCAAAGGCCTTAATTGCTGATTTTTGGAATTGTCTGTAAAGCATAGATATTTTATAAGTTTCTATAAGAGACTTCAGAATATATTCATACACTAATCAGTTTATGTAATGGCAAAATAGGTTAAATCTTTGCTACATGTGTTTTTTTCCCCCTTTCTCATTTAATCACATTCATATGAATTTGAGAAGCTGCTGGGAGGTAATGTTGATTGGCAAGAACCAAGTCCTCTGTTCCTTCTCCCACCTCTATTCCCCATAGATTACCTGAGTCTGTGAGTCTTATATGATGAAGCCATAACAAATCTTTGGTTGCTAAGTGAATATGGCCATACTCAGGGCAAAATATTATATGAGCAATGATGCAGTCTACCATTAAATGGGAAATGAAGGAGTTCTATAGCTCCATTGAAATCCTTTGGCGGAAGCAACATTTAGATCTCTGATATACATTCCCATTAAGTCAACTGTAAGACAAGTTCGGAGACCACTGACTCCAGTCCTTTTCGCACAGCATTGTCAATGTGAAAGGGCCCTTGAGCATCGGGCAAATGTGAGGAGTGGTCCACACGATGCACTTACATTTGTGCAATGCTCCAGGGCCTGACATGGACCACACCTGCATTTTTTCATTTTTGGCTTGAAGCCAAAAATACTGCATGATTGTGCATTGCTCCGGGGCCCCACAAGCACTTACCTTGCATGCGGAGCCTCAGGAGCTGGGCCGGTCACACTTCCTGTCTCAGTGCAGCCTGGGAAGGTCCCAGGCTGCACTGTGAAAGGGAGAGGCAGGGCTCTCGTGCAAGCAGGAAGCTCGTGCAGAGCCAAAGAAGTAGGGAAGCGAGAGCCTCTCTCCGGAGGCTGCTCGCACGAGCACCACACCCGAATGCCGAAAATGGGTGAATTGCAGAAAGGGTCTCAGTCTCCATCCATTACGGTACTAGGCTCCGATAGAGAGAAGTTCTTGTTGTGTTTCTCTCTACATTCTGCTGTTGAAGAAGACACAGAATCTTTTCCAGATGCTTAGCCCAAAAAGCAGACAGGGAAGCAAATGGAGACTAAATAGAAATGGGGAGAAAACTGGGCATCCATCAAGCTTGTGCCTATCATTTTGAGTTAGAAATATTGATAGGATACCAATGTTATACTATACCCAGTTTTAAATTAGTCTCTAAGAAATATCTGTGGTTGTTCTAAGGTACATACAATTTATTCTAGCAGCTCCAACATAAGCCATTTCCCTGAAACTGGGGGAAAAAAGTATATTCTAAGGAGTACCTGTCTGCACCATTTTCAGAACAATCCTATGTGTATTCAGTGTGAAGTATGTGCAGCTAATCAAAATGGATCCATGTGCATACAGCTGAATCTTTACGGCTGCAGACGATACTGTGTGTATGTCTGTGTCTGTGTTCTCTACTTTTACTGTTATGTTTCAAATCATTTTAAAGTGTTTTAATCTAATGCTCCTTAGAATTTTAAAACTTATTGTAACACTTGTGGTTTAGTTGCACTTTTAAAAATCTGTGTTCTAAGCTGCCTTGGGTCCTATGTTGGGAGAAAAGTGGAATATTAAACAAACAAACCACTGACTCACCTGAAAACTTCAACTGTAAATTTGAGAACAAATTTCAATTAATTAGTAAGTTCAATGAAGAAAGTTGGATTGATATAATGTGACCCTATGTTCTAAGCATATATGAATGATTTTATAAATTGGTTTGTATTTTTTAAATATATTTTATTATATAATTTTTCTTATTTTATATTTTATATTTATTTATATTTATATAAATAAATTATATTATATTTATATTATATTTTATTAAGGAAGAGGAAACAAAGAAATAAGCAACACTATTCTTGATACTATACACTGAACCTTATGGTTTACATCATTAAAAAAAGAAAAAAGAAAAATAAATCCGTAAAAGTGCTTTAAGAATGCATAGGACAACAGTAAAAGTGTATTGAATGGCATGTATTCAAAATGTAAATAGTGTGAAACCTGTCCCCTCCCCCATATATAAAGCATGTTCTTGTCACCTCCTGTCTTTGGCTGTTGGAAAATATGATTATATTTATCTAACATTTAATTACATTGTTTTCTAACATTTAATTACATTGTTTATCTTATATTGTGTTTGTTTCTTAACTGCTTTATTTATCACATTTTTAGACTACCTGATAGCCAGAGTGTCTTCCTTACTACTACATTCTGAGGTGCTCAGTTGCCCAGTATAAGATTATACTTCACTTGCTTGGGAGTAACCCCACTGAAAAACATAAGATATATTTCTGATCAAAGACAGATAGGTTGTATTTCAGATCTGCCTGTTGTCCTTAGCTGAATGCTGAGAGAGATTTTCAGAGATGTCATTTTGGCTGCCTATTTCTGCAGCTCAGACTCACACAATTTGCTGAGGAAAGGAATCTTAATGACTTCCCAGTGCAAGATGTACTGCATTCATGTCAATACTGCTGATCAATCAAGCCCAATAGTAGGACTTAAAGCAGGCAATAAGACAGTTAATGACCCATGGGAACCAAGAAGATAGGTTGTGACAATCCAAACCCCATGGTGGCAACATGCCAGTAGCTACACTAAAATTAGATCAAGCTGAAAGGCTATGCCCATGAAGTTTCAAAACAGAAAATTAAAGAAGTTTGGAAAGTATGTGCAGATGTTTCTGGATCAAAATGAGAAGAAAGAGTGGAAGAGTCTAGCAATGCCTTAAAATAGAAAATTGAAGATTCGATAAATTTATCATTGTTTCATCTGTGTTTTATAGTACCCCAGAATGATACTGGATCTTGATCATTCTGATGTAAATGACATGATGACAAGTACTCCACTGAAGAAAGATAATTCTTTTAGCCACTGCTGTGACAAGCAGAAAACAAGAAGAGAAGAAAAGAAGACTTCATTGCTTTTTGGTAAAACACTGATATTCCCTAAATCCCCACCTTCAGAAACTTTGTGCCTTTCCTCACTACACTGTTATAGTCCTGTTATTCCAGTTTCAACCTCCTGTGGAATTCTGAGGTTTGTAGTTTACTGAGGTGGAAGAGCTTTCTGGCTAAGAATTCTAAATGCCCCATTCAAACTGTAAACCCCAGGATTCCATAGGATGTTGAAAGTGGAATAATAGCACTATAAAAATATAGTGCAAAAATGGCCAAAAAAACCACAAACCCCCCCCAGAGATTTCAGACTCTAAACCCAAAAAATTCTATAGGTAGACTAATAGCACCTGTCAAATTGCTAGAAATAACTTGTGAAAGATGAAACTTTCCCAAATAAAGATTTTCTTACCTTCTTCAAGCCTTTATGCATTTCATTGCTGAGTTCAATTCATTCATTAAGATATTTTCTAAGCATAAGTCACAGACATTGCTCTTCAGATTTCTGGTGATAATCATAAAATATTTTTCATCCCGCTCATATTTAATATAAGGTTATGATTATTAATAAGCACACAACATATAAGTGCCATTAATAAATACTTGATGGGGTTACTTCACTGACAATTATCCTCCATTCTAAGCCTCTCAAAAAAAAAAGGAAAAGGAAAAGGAAAGAAATACTGTCCTTTTCCACTTCCTTCTTCCCTCAATTCCTATTTTCTAAAAAGAAAGCTTATCAATTTTCTAATTTTTGTTAACATACCTAATACCCTATCCATATTTTTTTTTTCTTTTGGCTGTTACATTCTATTACAGCATGCTTGCATAATGACATTCTAAATAATCCAACATTTCTAAATAATAATGCAACCAAATTTTCTAAGTACTGCCATTCATATAATAAATATATATATAACATTTTATATTCTAAAGATCATTACATCTGTTCCATTTTATATTCCAAAAACCAATACAGAATTCATAGACCAATCTATTTGTCATCCTGAATCCTGAACCCCACCAACCCATCTATGACAAGTGATCACCCTTCATGATCACCCTTCATCACCCCAGCACGGATAAGTACTGGTCAGAAGGTTTCTTCATTTTTATGACTTCCAAAGTTAATTGAAGTTTCTATTTTTTAAGAAATCAGGTTTCCAGCATAAAGCTATCAGATCTTGCAATCTAAACAGCTGCATTTCATGGCAAAGGCTACTGTCTCAGTCCTTCCCATTCACAGTATAATTACTAAAAAGTATATGTATGTAATAGAAATTGCAGACCCAAATGGGTAATTTTCCACTCCCCCTTTGTCCGGGGGTGGGGGTGGTAAAAACATCAGTGAGAGATCCCTCTGGCCAATGCTTTATCATGAAAGCTCTTCTCACTGAGAAGCTGCAGTGGGGAGTATCTGCCAAGTAAGCCCATGAGAAATTGAATCTTTCACATGAACAGTTCTATGGACTCTTCTAGTCAGGGCAAATGTGGCAGTACAGTATATGTTACTGTATGTCATCCATGTATATACAAAACAACTCCAAATGATGTTTTGTCAAACAATGTTCACACTATTTTTCTTCCTTTTCCTTAGTAATCTGAAATAAATTGTTCCTAAATGAAGAAGAAGAAGTCCATTTTGTCAACACAAATCACTTATCTGGATGAGTTCTATATCCTTTATTTTGTTGTAGTTAATGATATGAGATCTCAGTAATGAATGCAAATTAACAAGATGTAGATGTAGATGAAGATAGAGATGATACAGATAGAGACAGACCCCACCAGAAGACAGATTTAAAACAGTCATCAGAAATATAAAGAAGAATGTTTTAAAAATAAAGATTTTGATTAGCAAACACTGTTTGAGTCAACTTGAAGCAGACTGTCTTCACATGTGATTGAAGGTACTCACTGGAAGTTTCAGATTTCCCCACCATGTGACAGCTGGATACCAAAGACGAAGCTTTTCTAATTGTTGCTCATGCTTTGGGATGACCTCCCTAGCAAATTTACCATGAGATCAATCTAGCTGCTAGTCCCAACAGTTTGTTTGGTTTTTTTAACATTTTTTGTTTGTTAATCATAGAATCATAGAATCATAGAAATGTAGAGTTGGAAGAGACCACACAGGCCATCCAGTCCAACCCCCTGCCATGCAGGAACACCCTCAAATCAATCCCGACAGATGGCCATCAAGCCTCTGCTTAAAAACCTCCAAGGAAGGAGACTCCACTACACTCCGAGGCAGCAGATTCCATTGCCGGACAGCCCTGACTGGCAGAAGTTCTTCCTGAGGTTCAGGTGGAATCTCTTTTCCTGCAGCTTGAATCCATTGCTCCTTGTCCTGGTCTCTGGAGCAGCAGAAAACAAGTCCCCTCCTTCCTCTACGTGGCATCCCTTCAAATATTTAAACATGGCTATCATGTCCCCTCTTAACCTCCTCTTCTGCAGACTAAACATACCCAGCTCTCTTTAATCTCTCAGCCAGACATGGCTACTGAGATGAAATTAGAGATGACATTAGTTACTTTTTTTTCTTTTCAGAGGAAGCCATTTTCTTCCCTCTGCAAGAAAATCTCCAAAAAAATGCAAAGTTTTCAAAGCCTATCCAGGACATGTTCTGCATAAAATGTGCATGGGTCTGTTTTGTGAAGAAAACAGTATTTTCTACACATAAAATGCTGTTTTCTGTGCACAACTATGTGTGAATTTGGCATAGAATAAGCCCTGAAGATTCTTCTTATCACAATTTCCTGACACTCTGTTGTACCCTGAGCACCCCCCCCCCAAAGACCATGTCCTGAGAATCCTAATTATTTTATATCAAAAATAGTGAGCCAAAGAGATACTGGAAGGATGTAGGCAGGAGATTTCTCTTTGCTGTCATACATTCTGAAGTGATCTGGCAAATTGGCACACGGAAACTTGAAAGGATGGTCAGCAGCCATCAGGAAGGCAATTTACAATGCAAATAGCCTGGAATCTGACACCTAAGGCATGCTTGGATCTTCGGAGAGACACTATCTCACAGGAAACAACAAGGATGTTTTGGTTGTGCTTTCTTTGAACTAAAAAGGAAATACTCCATCTTAATAAAAAGATGCAAATATTTGGCTTTTCCTGGGGCATGGGACATATAACTAGACACAGTTTCTGATTCTTTTTGGAGTTCTGTTTGGAGTTTGAAGGAGTTCTTTTGGGATGATGCATTTGGAGGTTTGAGAATTTAGTTAGGAGTTTTCTCAGATCTGCAAAAATAATGAAGCTGGTAAACAGCTCAGATTTACACCACAATGGAGCTTGCAGACTCCCCTCAGCCTTTACAGGAGTGGCTGAGATCATCTTTTCTCCCAGCTGAAGGATTCTGGATTGGTATCATATTGAATCAAACCCTTTCTGTCTCTTTCTCTCTCTTAATTTTCATCTCTTTCTAACTTTCTATATAGTCTTGTATGTTTGCAGTGTGTGTAAAGTTGAGTGATTGTATGAATTTTAACTTTCTATAGTCTTGTATACTTGTTATAGTGAGTGCAGCTGAGTTATTGTAGGGGCTTTACATCTGTGTTAATAAAATACTTACATTTGAACAATTTGTGTGGTTTTTGACTGGACCTCACTCCGTAAAATTGGGTTAGAGATCCTGAATTACCCTGTCTTCTCTGCATGGCTAAAAGGAGTTGCTCAGAGCTAAATTTTTCCCCACAAGAGACAAATTTTGACAGCTTTTGGGAATCCTTTAAAGGAATCCCATCAAACAGGGTAACAACTCAACCCCCTGCCAACGCTTTCAACCATTTTCAAATATTTTTAATGTTTATTCCTTTCTTTCATGATGATACATAACATATAAAACTAGACAAAAATATTCAAAAATGAATCAGAGCTCTCTGTTTGGATTGATATTATTTTAAAATTCAGCTTAAAAAAAGAATGTAACACTAAGCAAAATTTTCTGCCATGGTCAATTTTTGTTTTGAAAAAAACACACACACTATAGATCTTAATAAATTTGTATAAAAAAAAGAAAGAAGGAAACAAAAATGTCTGCCTCCTTTCAAATAAGTGAATAGAGAAATCTTAATGTATTGCTACTTCTACATGTTTTAAAATATGTTTTAGTATTTTAAATTTTTATTATTGTGAATGATGTGGTTTAATTGGAAGCTATGGGAATTCTTCATGCGTCTTTACCACTCACAAACTTATGAAATCCTGATTTAAAAACAAATTGGAAGACTATGCACATCAAATACTGTTCAATAAGCATTTTTTTTTTTTTACTAAATTCACTCTAATATCTGAATTTAGTCAGGGCAAATCTCATTTATACGGGAAAGATGTAACTAATGCTTTATAGAGTCTCTCCAGAATCTTTAGACTTGACTGGCTGAAAATATTGTGACCTACCCAGAAACTTCTCACCTTCCCTTTCACAATCTCTGTTTTAGCAGAACTGCAATAGTTCTCAAACATATTACTTGCTAGAAAATAGGTTGGCGCAAAAATAGAAAACAATTTGTTTTAAAAGAAGCATTTTAAAGGTTAAAGCAACCTGAGTCTATGAGTAAAATAACTGAGAGGCTGAAAGACACACAATGAGTGGTTGATGGGAAGAATTATTCCCACTCTACAGAAGTGAAGGTTTTATATAACCACCTAGCTAGCCCCACTTCTATATCGCCAAGTAATTGTGGAAGCCATGTGAGTAGATTGGAAATTGCTTCACAATAGAGTCCCTGCCACTGAAGTTTAGCAAAAGCGAAGTAAATATATCCACGAGTTGAGAGCTGATGAATTAGAGAGTTATAAATAGACATCCCATGAATCTCCTGCCAATTTTTCTGCATTCAAAATGGTTTGGCCTAAAGCTTTAATATGTAAACTAGCCTACTGGTAAGTTTAGAAAAAAGTACAAACTAGTTTCCATGAGAAACTGATATTAACACAGCCATGCTACCCATTGGTGCCAAGTGACATAGTAAGCCCAAATTGGGTTTACATATGGAGCCACTTAGAACAACTTCCTAAACCTTGTATGGACCATCCAAGCCACATTCCCCACATGGATATCGAGTCGTGTGATATAGCTGTCTCCTTCCTGTGAGAAGTATTGCATAATTATCAGGTAGAAAGTCCCCCATATACATCTGACAGTATTTTCAAAACAATTGTTAAGATATTCAATATACTACAGGTTATATGAACTACTTACTTCCTCCACTCTTGGTTATTATTGTGGGGTTTTTTTCCCCACTTTAAATGATTTATAATACTTTAGGTAGATTTGATGGTGTTCTTAATGTAAATGTTTCTGCAAACTGTATACAAAAGCCATCAATAAAGATGATGGAATTTAAATTTATAATGAGTGATAATAACTCTGATTAAAAGAGTGCACACTCCCAATTAAGTCTAATAAATGTAATAGTGAGTTTAAAGAAAATAAAAATGGCAAAATAATCTTTGTTTATTTTCAGTCTGTGTAAAGAAAATCACCAGAAGATTCCCTGCTTGAATCTCTTTAGCTCTTTTAGGCTACAATTCTATATCTACTTGCCTGTGAGCAAGTCCACTGAAAACAATTGGATAAGTTTCTGATTAAAAATGCATAGGACCACACTACACACACTGTTCCCATGTTTTTCCTTTATATATGACAGCTGTGTTTCATTCTTTGGTGCCAGACAATGCTTGCACAGTCCTTCCACATGCTAAAGAGCAAAATACAAATGTCTGTGTGTGTGTGTGTGTGAGAGAGAGAGAGAGAATGAGACTGAGAAGGAGGGACAGAACAGAGTGGGAGTTAACATATATGCAGTCTTTATGTGCAGCACACTGTCATCATGATCATCATGGTGGCAGCAATGACAAGAATAGCAACAATAATAAGTTTTTGTAATGCGTAGGCAATTGCAGTGAAATTTTCCTCAGATTAATGTAGGGTTTTATTTTGGTGTTATCAGTTAACTGGCAGTAGAAAGCCAAAGATCCAGAAAAAAAAATCACAAGAAGCCCCTGAAAGTGACAGGAATCTCACTGACAGGTTAAAATGTGAGGAAAGTAAGGACAAATAGCAATAGCTGGAGGGGGAACACAAGGTTTGTTTTTCTCCAAAGACACAAATTTAACCCCCAAAACTAGGGATACAGTCTTGCTTAACTTTCTTTATCCTGCCATTCATGACCTTCCATTTCTGTGCATATGCTAAACAGTTCAATAATATCAAAATGTCCGTGCTACCACCCAACTCTTTGTCAATGACCAATGAAGGTAATGCTAAAGGTACTTCTTACATTTCCATTCCAGTGAAAATGCTATGTCAAGTAATGCAAGAGCAAGTCATCAAAAGTAATAATTCCATATTAACTTTAAATACTACTAGTTGCATTATGTTATTAACAGCTTCCTCTCTGCTTTGTTGATTTAACTTGTCCCCATTCATTCCAATGGGCCAATTGCTTTCTCTGCAATCTTTACAAGAAGCATTGCAATACAAACCTCAATTAGATTGATCCCCAAAAGCTAGGTTTCTCTCCAAAATTGTAGAATTGTCCAAGGGAAATGGGAAACAATGGGCCAAGTCTATAATTATAAATCCATAAACCTGCCTTTCATAGATATGCAAGCACATTTGTTGACTAAACATACTGAAAGTAAGTGGATGGCTATTTTCTTGCAAAACAATTGACTTTCCATATGCCCTGGATCTCATCTCCTGCAACGGCTATATTCTTGAATTTTTATTAATGAAAACCTGGAATCTAGGTCAGCTAATGGTGCAAACAGACACCTTTCTAGAATGCAAGGAAAACCCAGCCAATAGGGCAATATGGAAACCCTAGGATTTATGTGAGTTTAGGCATGAGTCCCACCGTGAACACTCCTGTGCCCCCCACAGCATCCCACATCCCCATGTCTTTAATGTGGAGGTAGGTAGAGAGTAACTACACACAGTTCAGTGGGTTACAGAGTTCTCTCAATTATAAACCCTGCCTTATGAGGGTTCATGTTCATGGTATTCCTTTATCTGGGCTGAGAAATTGGTTACAGAGATGCATACCATTTTCAAACTCAGTACAACCAGATCTGGACAATACTGATGGCCATACATATGATCCCACATTCCTGTTCCTAGTCTACAAAGTGCTTTCTTCTTCATACTATTCCTCCACCTATACAGTGTAGTTTATACTCATACTGTACAAGTAGATGAACTTGTGTATGCTCTATATAAACATAAGGCTTGCCTATTAGATATTTCTTGCACCTTTTGGCCTACTTTTGTTTCAAAAAGTTTGTTTCTTTCCTCATCATGAGATCTCTTGGTGCAAGAACACATAGAAATACTTAGGTATTTCCATATATTGTAGGCTCTGGAGCATAAGAACATATATCACAATTTTTTAGTCTTTAAAGTACTTAGGATTCTTTGTTTTTCTCTATAAATATGGATGATACCTGTTGGTATGTTCATTTACTCTGTGACTTCAAGTTAAACATAGTAATTTAAAAGAACACATAATAGTAAGGTTAACGGATAGAAAAATCAACAAAAAGTATATTTGTTACAGAGATAATTAGATTTTTCCTATGACCAGTGTATGTCCACCTTCCATTTAGCTTCAGTGAATTGCTTGCTGAGCAGTGGCTATATGAATACCAGTGCTTAGAAATGATAACTTCCTCTTCAAAGCTGGATATGGACATCTTTGATTTACATGGCAAATCAAAGTGACAATGAATAAAAGTGGCAGTGTGAGAGGCTTCAAATGTTTGGATTCCCATTTTTATGCTATTTCAGAATCCCTTTCCCTTCTGCAACACATCTTTTTTCATTTCTTTATTAAGGAAGTCAGATGTCACCACTTATCAATATATGAAGCAAGGGAGGAAAGTCTCACTTTTATCCAGAAACCAGGTTTTCTGAGCATTTGGTATAAAAATCTATACTTCTTGATAACATTGAGGCTTGCTTGAAGAAGCCAAGAACAGGAGAGTTAATGAGAAAGACCTGCAGCATTCTTTATCTTTTGTGTGGGATTTACTAGGAAGGTGTTATAAACTGACACTGAAACACTGAAAAAGTAGGTCTCCAGATTCTTGGCACTGACATCAGATATTGATCAAAGGATAGATTTCAGTATCTTATTTGAAAGATGCTACAATATACTACCATATATGTACATACATCATATAAGTATATTGTGCATGATAAATAGAGAAAATAATCACTTTGGAATTTGTAGGATATTCAGAGTAGAATGATGAGATTTTAAGAGGGTTTTTTTAAAAACTGTCATCATTTGAAATTCTGATGGATTATTCCATAACAGGATAGAGTACAAATTTGCACTGGCATTCAGTTCAATGCCTCTTTCTTCCAAAAGTCTCTCCTCCCCTCACTGGAGGAATCTCTACTTCCACTTCAACAAAGATGCTGGAAACAGCTTCATTGGAAACCATCATTGTTCTTCCTATTCAGAGAAATAATAATGATTCTAAGGACTTTTCAAAATGCTCCATACATGTTTTCTTCTGCTCTTAGGAAAGAGGCTGAAATTATTCAACCTGTGGATAATTTGTGGTCCCACTTGTGATCTGTGTGTCTTTTGCCCCCTCTCTCCACAAATGTTCAAATGCTGCTTCTAAAGGCCTCTAGGATTTATAGATTTGCTTTAAAATTGCTTCTGAAATCTAGGGTAGAGAATTTTTATGATTTCCAGGGTTTTTTGTTTTTTTGTTTTGGATGTGCTCTGATATAGATGTTGTCATGTGTTCAGTGGATGTAACTTTGACCCCGCTTTTTCTATGTTACTGGATAAGTTTCAGTCTGTATAGGCTGAGGATATATAGACTGTATCCTTGGAGAAGTGAAAGCCACCACATATGTGTTGCAGCCATGATCTTACTACTTCATAAAATCAGCCAAAGGGGGGACTTCCCATGTGCCCCCCTTGAAAAAAGGCTGTGGCATGGCATTTCCTAGAAAAAAGAAGGGGAAAAAACCCCACGAACACTCCCCAACCCATACCAGATGTCATCCAGACTCCAATATCCCTATCTTGGGCAAGATTTGGGACTAACGTAGTAGCAACTTAGCGCCAGGTGTTCCTGGATAAGATGGATTATCTAATGCATTTAAATCTAATTTCAGTCATGTTTTTTTTTTTAACAGATACCATATGCTTATAATTGGACAGAGGGGTGTGTCCCTATTGGTTCTGCTGGACCTCTCATCAACTTTTGGAATCCTTCTGGGCCACCTTGTGGGATGAGTCTTGGCACTCTTCTATAGTGGCTCCAATCCTTTTATGAGGGGTGTGTTGAAAAGATGATACTAGGGGATTTCTAATGAGCATCTTGGTCATTGCCCTGTGCTCTGTTCAGGGTTGTTTTGTCCCCCATGCTCTGTAGCATAAACATGAAATCACTGAAAGAGGTTGTCTATAGTTTTGGGCTTTGTTGTCGCTATTATGCCAATGATGCCCAACTCTCTGTCTCCTTTTTATGTCATTCCATGGAAGCCATTTTGTTAAATTGGTGTCTAGGTCAATAACAGATTAGATAAGGATATAAAAATATAGAATCCAGAGAAGAGTATAGTGCTCCTAGACAGTCAAAAGGTGGATCAAAAAATATGGATCAGGCTGTGTTGACCAAGATTATACTCCTCCTGAAATGTCAAGTTCTCAACTTGGGTTCACTCCTGGATTTAGTGTTGAGCCTGGATAACCAAGTTTTAGTGGTGGCCATGAGAGCTTTTGCATAATTAAATCTAGTGCATCTGCTGCACATATTCTTGGACATGTCTGATCTGGCCATGGTGACATAGTTATTGGTTAAATTCCATTTGGATTACTGTAACACACTCAACATGGGACTGTCTTTGGAAACTCTTCAGAAACTTCAGCAAATCAAAAATGCTGTGGCCAGACTGAGATTGGTCACAGCAAATATTTAACTCCCCTGTCACAATAGCTTCTCTGACTATTGATTGATTTCCAAGTGCAATTCAGAGTATTGGCTATGACCAACAAAACTAGATTTGTGTGTGTGTGTGTGTGTGTGTGCGCGCGCACACACACACACATGCTTTCAAGGTGGTTGTTGACTTATACTGATCCAATGAATTTCACAGGGTTTTCTTGGGCAAGGAAGGTGAATGTGAGTAGAGTATTTTTTTTTTATCATAGTAAAGCAACATGTTGAATTCAGATTAAATTGTAGCTATTTTAATTACTTTTTACAAATAGAAAAGTAATAAGTTCATTTAAAAAGTAAGTATAATCATAAATACTTTTTAACTCTTTGAATTATAACTACTTACATGTAAACTCACTCACAAGTTTTCGTTTCTTACTCTTTCTCTTCTATGATTGGAAAGAGAACAGACCTGACATAGATGTACAGGCTTCCTTCATTTGTACTGTGAGGCTTTTCTTTCTGCACATATTTTGTGAAATAGCATCTTTACAAGAAAAAAAAATGAAAAGATGAGGTGACAGGGCCACAATCCTATGGACAAGGTAAATATTATGAATTCACATGTTGAACAGAGTGCATACTGCTACAGTTTCAAGCAGCCATTAAAATAATAAAAAAAGTTTACAATTTGTGCTGAATGACAGACATCTGTTCTCTCATATTTGTTGTTTTGATAGATCAAAGGAAGCTACTGAATTTCTTATATTGCTGCTGCCTTGGGATGCTTGTTTGAAGAAAAGCTGATCATTTAGAAAAGGAATTGATTTACATTGTCAGATGAAATCATATGAAACAAGGGGGCTTTTTAAACATGTATTTGTTTTGTTTTTCCTTTTTAGACCTTGCTTCTAGTACTATGAGTATGCCAACAATGGTCTCAGTCTACATATTAATACTGAATAAAATAATTAATGATAATATTGTTGGCTAATCTTTCATCTTCCAGTTTTTGCCTTCAGTAATGCATTCTTCCTCACTTCACATCCCCCAAGGGAGTGACTAGCTTTGCTGCACTGCAAGCTAATGATGATATTTTAGGGCAAATAATTACAGTCAGAAAAGGGTGCAGAGTGGGGGATTCATAGGCACAGAATACAGAAAAGCAAATAGACAGACATTGGCTGAGATACTGTGCACCAACAAAAACACTCTTCATTTTCATACCAATCAAGACAAATTCTTTCTGTGGAAGCTTGTTCAGAACGACAAGAGCTTATGCTTCCATTGCCAGTAACCTGTAATGATCACCTCATATAGGCTGTGAGTACAGCATTCTTTAATACAGTCAGATTTTGATATGAACATGTAAAGAACTATTGCTGTCTCTTCCAATTTCTCCGTATCTTTTACCTACCTGCTTGTCTCTGAAACATTCTCCTTATCTGGCCATCTACACTCCTTGCCACTGTCATACTGCCACTGCGGAAGGGAAGTATCTTTCTCTGACCCCTCTGATGCATACACATCTGTAATGGGGGTGAAAAAAAAATTGTTTGGCTCACATGTCCCTATGAAAACATCCTCTGTGCATGACATGAAATTGGCAAAGGGACAAAGACCACTTTGCCTTGGAATTCGTGCATTTCCAAGGTTTCACAATGCAGTGCAGACAGGAGAAATGTGCACATAGTAAAGTTCTTGAAAATAAAACTCTGGAGAATATTTTATATATTCTGCAGTCCCTTGTTTAAAAGAATTTTCTCTTTAACATTTATGACCTGCATTTTTTATTTTTATTAATTATAAATGTGTTTCTTCAATACAGGTTTAAACAATCATCAGATTTTCTAGTTGTTTAAATGAAATAGAGTCATATCTTTCCTTTTTTTCCTTTACAAAACTTCCATCGCATCTTATATTTGTCTGGTAACTGGATATTGGAAAGCAGGCTCTTAAACAATGATTCACTGAAACATTCAGAAACAATGCTTATTTTGGGTTGACTGTATTCAGAAATTTAATTTGTTTAACAACAGAATTATTTGTTCATGTATTTTTTTTGGACCCACATGCCAAATAAATCTGGGAAGTCAGTGACACAAGGAATTCTCCAAGTCATTCCACCCATGGTCAGTGAATGTAGGAAGTAGCTGGCTCTTCAGAGATCCAATTGTGGTGGAGGCAACTATATATTCTCTTCTTCCTCCTCTTCTTTGTTCTAACCAAGTCTTCTTTTCTCTATATATCTCTTCCTTTTTTGTGGGGAGAGGGTGGCGGCACAACTGACACACTAGTTTTAACTATGCAAATACATCCATGGTCATCACTGAAATATAGACATTCAGGTTCAAGGTTGAGATCAGAAATAACTCAAACTGCAAACCTGAGATTTCAGGAGTGTAACCCACAGGAAGAATCCTTATTCCCTGATTTACCTGGCCAGGAGCACTTCTGTCTTGTCCAGATTAGACTTCAATTTGTTCAAATTAATCCAGTCCATTATTGACAGAAGAAACTGGTTTAGCACTGAAAGAGCTCCCATGGAATGAGAGGGAAAGGAGAAATAGAGCCAAGTGTCCTCTGTATATTGGTAACACTGAACACCAAAACGCCAGGTAACCTCTCCCATTGATTTCATCTGTACACTGAAGAGCTATGAGGAAGCTCAGATGCCAATGGACAGAGTGTCAAACAGGAATCTGCCATCATCTGACTGGACTGGAGCCACTACAGAAAATTGCCAAGTTCCATTACAGCAAAGTGGACTAAAAGCCACTGAGAACCGGCAAACACACTCTTCCTGTTCAGCTTCCAGCCTTAAAGCAGCCAAAGCTGCTCCATCACATCTGAAACCAGTTAAGAGATAGTTTCACCCATTCCTTTCCTGGTATTCACTTTTCTTTCCATGATGGCAAGGACTGCTAGACAATTGCTGGAACAACCTGCACATTGTTAGATAGTGGTACAGTATGAGGAAGCATAATAGAAGGTTGTGGAATTAAGTTCAGAAAAATGGACCCAGGAAGAATAACATAATACTGAAAAAGGATGCTAATAGTTCTCAGGCCTGTGTTGTCACAGAATGATCTCAGTTTTTTAAGCAAAGAGTCAAAGTGGAGAATAAACGAAATTTCGATGTTCAGATTTTACTAGGAAAAATGAAATATGTGAACTGAATATCAGTAAGAACATATTTTCTATGTGTTGTCCAAAAATATGGAATCTGAACACACAATAATAAAATAATATTCATTGGGAGTGGAGCCATGGGCATGGAGGGTTAAAGAAGACACATAGACACAAAGGGATAGGAAGATAGCCCATGGGACTACCTGGCCCGATGCTGCAAACAGAAATACTGGGACATTGACTTTTGTTGTTCAAAGTAAGAACTAATATGATCACTGAAAGTGGAAAATGGTAGGTTTTAAGGTCTACTTATACACTGGTTGCTTCATATGGTTACTTCAAAGAGTTATATCTCTCAAAGCTTTTAATAATTATATTACAAATTAAATGGAAGAAGAAAGGCTTCTAATACTCGAGTACGCAGTGTGGTGTTCAGTACTGCACAGAATAGTGTAATTTGGGATGATTCATTTAGCAGAATTAAAATGCCTCCTTTTTTTCTGATTTAAAACAATTTGTGCTCAGTTTTATAAATGGGAGCTATTTACAATGCGTGTATAACAAAATTAGTGTTCCGTGAATTATACATAGCTGGAAAAGTATTTAATGATTTTCAGAATTTTAATCCTGTAAATTATTGACAAGGTGATTGTAGCTGCTGGAAAAGTGTTTCGCATGTTAGAGAAGGGTCTAGGTAGCAGCAGCAGAATGAAGTCTCATGCCTGTCCCTTAGTTGGGAAAGTTTTCCTGATTTAATTAGGAGATGGTCTTCTACAGCTCAATGGTGACCTTTAATTTTGACATTTTAATCAGCACAGTCTTTATTTGCCAAAACATTTTTGACTTAATAAACCAATCATTGCCAAAAGCTAATTTTCAGTAGCATGAAATGGCTTCCTGAGACCTTGCCAAGATATCTTCTTGATTGCCATTAATTTGAAGATAACCAAGCAAAATGACAGTACAGCCGGGATGTATATCACAATCCCTGATCTAAGAAGTCTGTATGGACTTGGAACTGACCCAGATTTATGTAGTTTGACCCCTTGGATTGAACAGGGAAATGAGTGCAATCTGCATTCAGAAATCCTTTAATTTGCTATGCATTCCGTGAAAAGGGAGGGGGTATTTTACACAGGAATGCTTGAAAAATGCACAAAAACCAGTTTGTACATCTCTAAAATGCATAGGCTACCAATGCACCACATCTGATTGTATGAATTACATGTCCACTAATGGGTCATTTGAAAAATACCTAGAAAAATACAAATGCAAAATGTCACTTTTTGGGGCCCAGATAATCTTTTTCTCCAAAATGTCAACTGCTCCTCTAAATAAATTTCAGATTGAAAAGCACACAATTTGGGCGTTCATTCTTCATTTGGGTTTGAATTTTGTGGTGGGGAATGATTAGGGAATTCGTGGAGAGTCCAGCAGGACTAGGGGTCGTGGTGGAGGCCATGAAAGGTCAAATGTTGCCCACAGGCTGCACAGTTCCCACTTTAATCAATAGTAGCAATGTTAATTCTTACAGGTATTTTCCACACTGATAAATGCTTTTTAAAAGGAATTTCTCAAATATAAATGAAACATAAATTATCAATGTTATCTATTCTTTATGTCCCACAGATGTGTTAAACATCTATCTCAAGCTAGATGTGCTGAAGGATCATTCATTCAGTATGAAAATACCACATCCAGAGTCATTATCACACAAATCATGTTTTCAGTAAGTTTGTATTTATTTTGAGTTACAGACCTAGCAAGCCTAGCCCCTATTGAACAGAACTCTCTACTCCTCATCTATATGGATTTTGACTACCATTCACATAGTATTCAAGGAATTATTATCCAGTCCTTGGGTAATAGATGACCTTTCCACTATAATATGTAGGTGATGGTAGTGGTGGTGCTATTTGTTGTACGTGTCTTACATTCTGTTTTAGGAAAAAGGCTGGATAAAGATGATAATTGTTGTATATCCTGCCTTTTCTCCAGTATTGGGACAAAAACAGAACAGATTAAAACATGCAAAAACACCAGAATATGTATGTATGTGTGTGTGTGTACATGTGTGTGTATGTGTATCAAATGTGTGTGTACAAATTAAAAACCATTTAAAAATTCATTAAAAATCAGGGTATAATAAATTACAAAACAACACTTTATTAAAAGTAGTCAGTTCCTAAGAGCATATTGTAACAGGAAAGTATTCACTTGGTAGCAGAAGAATAGCAAGGAGGGAACCATCCCAGTCTCCCTAGAGAGAGAGAGATCTCCAAAGTCTAGGAATAGATGTTGAGAAGTCTTCTTGCTTATACTACCAAATCTGCTTGTGAGGATGATAGGACTGTGAGAAAGGATTCCTCACAAAGATTTTAGCACTCAAGATATAGGGAGATAATAGTCCTTCCAATATCCTGGATCTGAGCTATATACAGAGCGATATGGTCCTTCAGATATCCTGGACCCAACCTTTATTACCAAGCTGCTTGGTAATAAAATGTTTCTAAAGAAGATTTGTTGTGGTAGTTGTTATATGCCTTCAAGTTGACGCCAATCTATAGCTACTGTATCACAGGTTTTTCTTGGCAGAATTTGTTCAGAGAAGGTTTTTCATTGTCTTCCTCTAAGGCTGACAGCGTGTGACATGCCCGTAGTCACCATGGCCAATCAGGGATTGAAACCCTGACCAAGGATCTGAACCCTCCTTAATCTCCAAGGCTGAGCAGGAATTCAGTGCTTGGTCTTCCAGAATCCTAGTACAAAACTCAAGCCACTACACTAGCTTAGTTCTCAGAATGGAGAATGTATGCTATAAATTAAGATTTTATACAGAGTGGATGGTAGTTGTGCAGCCCATGAAAATGAAGGTTAGTGTGCAGTTACTCATGCAGACACTGCAGCTTTGTGCATACAAGTTTTGTGTTTCCCCAGACAAATGCAATCTACCTGACTGTCAGATCATTTTTATCCAAGAAGACTCCATAAAGTGGATGATCTTGTTTTTAAATTGGGAAAGCATATATTTGATGCCAGTGTCAGTCAAGGAGGGGAAATCATAATATTGTATCTGTTACTAGTGGGCCATGAAAGCTGTTTTTAAGAGTTTGATTAGGTTAACTCCACAGCTGCAGACTGATTTCAGCAGTAGTGCCAAGACATCCATCCAAACTTTTGGTAAGACCTGGGTTTTTCTTCCTTTTCCTACTAGTCATCTATACAAGAAAGAACAGGAAAGAGAGTGACAAGGAGATGTCAGAAAGTGAGACAAAGGACTGTAGCCCTGACTGCTTTAACTACCTCTGACTTCATTTTTCTCCAGCCACCAACAGATGCTCCTCAATTATCATTATGTGTTATGAACCAGGGACTGTTCTTACTAGGTCAACACATTTTTCACAGTCAAGCTCAATTCTAGGGAGTGGTTTTAAAAATCCACATTAGAGGAATGATGAGTCATAATGCTATTGTCTGTATTAATGATTGTGCAGTATCATCTGGAAGTCGGAACAAGAAACCAGTAAACAAAAGTAGAAGTGCACTTCGAACCAGTAAGAAAACTAGACGTCTCCTCCTCCTCCTCCTCCTCTCCCCTCCCCCTCCTCCTCCTCCTCCTCCTCCTCCCTCTTCTATGTACAAATGGAAATATTTTTCTTGATTTACCAGCCCATTTGTAGAGATTGCATTTCAAACAAGGATGTGCACTGGCTATGAAATTCAACTTACACCAGACTTTAGCATTTCAAGAAATGCCCCACTTTGGTTTGGAACCATTCTGCTTTGACTTGGGTCTCACATTCATTCATTTGACTTATATCTCACCTATATTCCACCCTTACTTGACTTATAGCCCACCAACCTAGAGATGTCAACAGGAATCCACTTTAGCATCCAAGCATCTCCCATTGACTTATGACTGGAAATCCAAAAACTAATATAGCTTTCTCCCCTTTCTCACACTTGAATGACATTTGCAGGCATAGAATCCCCGTAAGAAGCTACATTTTGAACAAATAATTGGGTTGGAAGTGTACTGTGTGCTTTTTAAAAACTTTGAGCCACATTATTGTGGAGAAAAATAGATGAAGCATACAGGGATATATTTCCCTTCTTAGGGGATAAAAACCAACAAATTTTGTTTCAAGGTTTGTTTCAAAGGCAGACTTTTTTTTTTTTTTTCAAAGGACACATTCATTACTTGGATTTGAGGGATTGGAATATTGTTATAAAAAATGACATATGGAGTAGAAGTATCACTAGTTCAGAAGTCTGCAAAAATTCACAAGGGCAAGTGGTAGTGGATTTTTCAGAAGGTGTATGGTCAGGTTTCTGATTCACTTCCTTTTACTCTTCTTGGCTATTTGCATAAAAACTGCTTATATCATTGAGGTCTACCTAGTCAAGAAAGAGTTCCAGAAAGAGAAGTTCAGAGGCTAGGAAACTGTGATCAAAGAAAAATAGATTTAATACACTTTCTTGCCTTGTTTTCTGCTCTTTTGACCCCAAAATCACAACTGGACGGATCTGCATTATAGCTAGGGAACATACAGTGGCAGAGGCAGAAAAAAACCCATAACTAATCCAGCACATCTCCTCTAGTCTCTTAACTATAAAAGCTGTTTGATAATAGAATAGACTGCTTTGGTGTATGGTGGACTTCCTATCTTTGGAGTTTTTTAAACAAAGGCTGGGTAACCATATTTAAGAGGTGGTTGAACTAAATGACGTTTATAGCCCCATCCAGCTCTATGATATTATGATTCTATACGATGAAACGTGCTGTGGGCAATTCACCTGCCCAGTGAGGTGGTAGTCCACCATTTTTGAAGAGTATTATACTGTACCTAAAAGATAAGTTTCACAATTTGGAAATGTATCTTTATCACTTGAATTTCAAATAGCCTGAGGAAAAAGATGGACCTTCTGTTGGTGTGGTTATTATTTTTAGTTTAATCCCTTTTAGACAGAGATAGTCTAGCCATGATTTTTTATGCCCTAGAAACTTCTCAAATGAGTTACCACAAAGTGCTTTATATGAGACTTACTTAGGAGATAGTGTGGAAATTACATCTTGTTTGGAACACTGTAGCTATTCTCCTGACAGGAATCAGTGAAAGAAACCATATCCTGTCTGTATTTAATCAGGTCCACTGGTTCCCAGTACATTTCTGAGCTCAGCTAAAAGCACTAGGCTTATCTTTAAACCCTGCATGGCTAAGGATCCAGATATCATGACTCATTTACCTGTTTCCATCAGCTACTGAGATATTTATCCTGAGGAGCAGTAGATGCTGACTGGACCAAGAGCTTTTTCATTGATGGTTCCTTCCATCTGAAATGCCTTCCCAAGTAAAATTTGCCAAGATCCCTTGTTACTATAATTAGAAATCATTTCCCTCCCCAGTCATTATGAATTACTTATTTTAGGAGTTTTAACTTGGAGAAATTTGATTTCCCAAGATATTTGAATGGTTATTATCACTTTATGTTTTCTATATTAGTTTGTATGAGTCATAATAAGAATCCAATTTCAATTGTGCCACCATTTCATACCACTTTGTTAGTTGTCCTAGGAACTTACGTTAATATTAAAGACTGAGGTGTTTCCTTCTTTTGTTTTATCTTAAGTCACTTGGATGGTTATTCCGAAAAATATTATGTAACCATTAAACACAATTGCTGCCAAGCATCCTTTAGCATGACTTTTTGATTTTCTGCGGAGTTCAGAGCAATGAAGCACTAGTTGCCTAGTGTAACAGTGCATAAAAACTCAGGATAAATCTGCATGAGGAGGTTTAAGGCCCATTTTAGAACCTGCTTTACAGTAGTGAGCTCAGTAAAGAAACAATTCTTTGCTGTCTCTGTTGCATCAGATCAGTCTTGTCCAGTGCAACTGTTCAGGGTAGTCAAAGGCCTATTAACATCTTAGACCTGACTGCTGAGGAGAACCCCTCAGAAGAGCTCTGTGACAAATTTGCTGAAAAGTTGCAGAGAAAATTGTTCAGATTCCTTCTGACTTCGACCCCACATTTAAGGTAGAGTTGGGGACATAACTGAAACACATGTCCAGTTCTGATGGATGAGTTTTAGGTGTTCAATATGATGATGTAGACAAGTTGCTTGGGGAAGTGAGGACAACCATTTATCTGTTAGACCCATGTCCCTCCTGGCAGTGGCAGATGAAGGGTTAACAGTGCCCAGGGCAAGGGGCGGTGACTGGCAGAGTCAGGGTGACCAGCAGGCAGAAGTAGGCAGGAAGAGTGGGAGTGGGGTGGGGAAAGGTTGAGTGGAGATGGGTGGGGTGAGTGATGGGCAGAAGTGGGTGGGACTAGAGGCAGAAATGGTTGGGGCAAATAGTAGAAGTGGGCATGGTGAGCAGCAGAAGTAGACAGGGCGAGTGGGGATGGGTGGGGGAAGGGCAAGTGGAAGTGGGCAGGGCAAGTGGCATGCCGAAGTCGGTGGGGCAAATGGTGGAAGTGGGTGGGGTGAATAGGGTTGGGAGGGAGAGGGTCAAATAAATGTGGGTGGGGCAAATAGCAAACAGAAGTGGGTGAGGCAAGTGGTAGTGGGGAGGGGGCGAACAGCGGGCGTAGGTGGGTGAGGTGAAGAGTGGCAGGGGACAGGTGGGGGATTCCTTTTTTTTGCACCCGTCTGACATTGGTGCCTAGGGCAGGGACCCTAGTTGCCCCACCCTAGATCCACCTTTGCCTCGTGATTCATTAAAGCAGCAAGAGGAGGACTAGTCAATTAGTTGGTGAAGGCTGTACATTCTTCTCGGAAAAATGGCTATGTTCCAATCTCTCTAAAAGAAACAATTGTAAGATCTTTGTTTTTTAAAAAAACTTCACTGGAACCCATCTTCCTAGGTAACTATTGGCAAGTCTCTAATCTCCCTTTTCTAAGGAAGATCCTGGAGCAACTCCAGGCTGTCTTGAATGAAACAGATTACCTGGACCCATTCCAATCTGGGTTCTGGCCTTGGTTGTGGGACAGAAATAGCTTTGGTCATCTTGGGAGATGACCTACACAGAGAGTGGGACAGAGGGAGTGAGTTCTTATTGGTCTTCCTGGATATTTCAGTGGCGTTTGACACCACTAACCATTGCATCCGTCTCGGTTGTCTGGCTGATATGGGACTGCAAGGAACTGCTTTGTAGTAGTTTCAGTCTTTCTCGGCTGAACATTCCCAAAGGGGGACTGTTCAGTCTTTTCTACCTGAAGCTGCTGGGAGTGGTAATCTAGAGTTTTGGGGCTGAGTATCATTAGTATGCTGATGATATCTAGTTCTCTCTCTCCTTTACAACTGATGCAAAGGAGGCTGTGGTAGTACTGAATTGTTGTTCAGCTCCAGTAAAGGATTGCATGGGGGTGAATAAACTTAAGACTAATCTAGATGAGATGGAAGTGCAGTTAGGATTGCAGTCATAGTCTGTTCAATACCAACCACAGATGAGTGGATGGCAAAAGTGACAGACTTAGGCCATTTCCTCATGAGATGAGGGAATCACCTCGTGCTGCTACTTACTGGACTTTTCAGCTCCCTGGTCCGGTTCACACCGCTCCGGAGCCCTGCGTGCTCATTGATATGCACTGCTCCAGCATCCCAAATGGGGCTTCCAGTTGATCGAGGGTCTCGACAAACCTCTGAAGCTTGCCAGCCTAAAGCCTGCCTCCGGCAGATTGCAGGCTCTGCATAAGGGAACAGGCTTGTAGTGGTGCGCTCCGTGCTTTTGAAAGACTTGTTTTTAGCAGTTTTTCAAAAGCACGCTGGACGACCACATGGGGTCATTCCGGAGCGGGCTGAGACACAGATCTACGTTAAGTAGGTCCGACTGGGTCCGCTCCCAGGTGCAGACTTCCTCCTTGGAGGACGGACTGCACCGTTTTAAAAACCTCGTGCGGAAATGGCCTTAGCTGAGATGGATAAATTGCCTCTTCTAATTCAAGATGGTTCTTTAGGAAAATTCCTTGTAGAGTGGAAACCCCTAATGAACTCTTTGAGGAAAAAGAAAAGTGATTTGATTGTTGTTGGACCTGGCTATTAGTAATTTAATGATAACAGAAAGAAGTATGGAAATTAGAGAGGGTGAGATAAGATTGTTACGTAACTTTGTTTACATTTATGTCCCTGTAAATATGCAGATCAGAAGTATTTTTTCTGTTTTTCTTTTTTCTTTCTCTTTCTTTGTGATTTTTTTTCTTTTATTTTGTAATTTTAGTTATAATGTTGTTTATTCTTTTTTGCCTCGTTGCTATTTTCTTAAAAATTAAAAAAAAATTTAAAAAGATCACAGCCTTTTGCTTTTCCTCTGAAATATTGGGTTTATAGCTTGGGTTGGTCTTGGATCCAGCTGTGCTCCTGGAAAACCAGGTTGTTGTGGTGGCTAGGAGTGCTTTTGCCCAACTTCATCTGATGCATCATCTGCATCCTTTCTTGGGTTAGGCAGCTCTGACCATAGTGGTTCATGCCTTAATTACCTCCTGATTAGAATAGTGTAATGCACTCTATATGGGCTGCCCTTGAAAAGTGTTTTGAAACTGCAGCTAGTGCAAAATGCTGCAGCCAGACTGGTGTCAGGTGTACATTTTAGAAATCATACTGTTCCTGCACAAAATACATTCCAATTTGCTTCTGAGCTCAGTTCAAGATGCTGGTGTTGACCTTCAAGGCCCTAAACAACATGAGGCCAAAATATCCAAAAGACTGTTTCCCCCCACCCCATATGAGCCTGCCAAAACTTCAGAGGTGGCCCTGTTGCGTGCCCTGACACCTCATGAAATTACATTTGTGGATATATTTAACACAGCTTTCTCTGTAATAGTGCCTTGACTGTAAAATGCCCTGCCCAAGGAAGTTAGACCGGCCCCATCTTCTTTAAGCTCCTGGCAGACAGCTACAACAGTAGCGTTCCGTATGACATTCAGTATTTTAAATTCCTGTTTTAACTGTTTATAAAACTGGATTCTAGTATTCTTTTCAGATTGTTTTTAGGAATTTTTAAAGAGTATTTTAAAATATTTCAGTTTTTTAGAAATCTTTGTATTCTTTTAATTGGCTTTTGCTTGTCCATCACCTTGGGAGCCCTTGTAGGCTGGAAGGCAATACAGAAATATTATCAATCAATCAATCAATCAGTCAATCAATCAATCAATCAATCAATCTCCTCAGAGAAGCCAGGCCATGTCAATACATCCAATTAGATTTGAAGGAATATAAGCAAAGCAAGACTAAAATGAAAGGCTCTGAGCAGTTCTAAGTTTAAATTTTAATGGAGGGGGTAACAGTATAGACAGGAAAAAAGAAACTTAGAATGGCAGGCAACAAATGACAAGCAAATGAAGTTATGCATACGGTGCTATTTTCCCAACTAACAAACTGTAGTACACAGATAATTAGAAATCACTGTTTCTCAAGGGCACTGTTACATATTCTGAGCACTTTTTCCTCCATTTGCTGAATCATATGTGTCATGTACAAATGTTTACTAGAGCATGATCTATGCTCTGTTAATTTTATGTAAACCATTATTTCTCTGGGCATTGAAGGCCTGGTTTGCACGAAGGATGGTGGCAGAGATCTTTTTCTTTGGGTCAATTTGGAGAGTTTCCTGCATTTTTTATTACAGAGATATAAGCTTTAAAATATTCAGCACTAAAGACTCTGCTCATAGGGCATGTGACAGAGAGGGGAAAAAGAGTGCTGCCTTCAGTAGCTGTTTTGAATCTTTCTGTGTTGAACTGCTGCTGTTTTTTATTGCATAATGCCACCAGCAGAGTGTAACATTAAAATCACTAAAGCTGCCAAGGGACACAGAAAGTCCTTTCCCCCAACATTTTTTAACAATTGCTAATAATATTGATTTGAAAGAATTGTTAGTATGTCCTGACTTGTATTTGTGCAATAAATTTTGGCTGTCACGAAAATTTTCAAGGTTTGCACACATTTCACAGATGATCAGTGGCTATCAGTCTAGATCTCAGATTATGCACTAAGAGGTTTCTGATCATTTCCATACATAAATAGGGGGTTCCCATTCTCTTGCATGAGAAAGGTTTGTATGTGTGATGGAATACGCCACTTACAAGAAAGATCAGATGTGCTGCTAACCGAGGCCCTTTTTGCACGGGCCTTCTCTCGCGTGACAGCCCTGTGAGCCTCGCGGGAGTGGGAGCGTCACTCCGCATGATGCACTCCCACTTCTGCCGGGCTCATGGGGCTGAAGCGGCGCAAGCGCGGGTTTTTTGATTTTCGCTTTGAAGCGAAAATCACCCGTGCTCGCGCAACGCTCCCAGCGCCCGCGCGCACTTACCTCTTGTGCGGAGCGTCGGGGAGCCGGCCGGGTCACGCTTCCTTCCCTCCACCCCTGCGGAAGGAAGGGACGGGGCGGGGCGCTAGCGCGATGGACGCGACACGTCCTGCTTCGCACGCGTGCGCACGGGGGGGTGGACACAACAAGCTCCTTTCTCGCACGCACGCGGGGGGGGATGGATGGGACAGGCTCCTTTCTCACGCGCGCGGGGGACGGATGGACGCGCGAGCTGCCGCCGCCTCCGGAAGGCTGCCGCTTCCCCCTCGTTCCTTCGCCTGCGGAAGGAAGGAGGGGGAAGCAGCAGCCTCCCGGAGAAGGCTTCTTGCGCGAGCTGCCCTCCTCCGTCGCGCGAGTGCCGGTGCTGCGAAAAGGGCCCTAGTAGCAGTGGCAAGTGGTTGTATTGCTTCCTGATGGTGAATTCATATTTGGGTTACTTTTCAATTTATTTAGATTATTTATAATCCACCCTTCAGTTAAAAAGCTCCCAGAACAGCTTACAAATTGTGAATATGACAGCTACTACCCTCAGACTTACAGTCTACAAAGACAAGATACTCAAATAAAAGGAGATAGCAGTGGGTAAAAAAAAAAAAAAAAATCCCAAAGATTATGGTTGCTCTTTGGTGCTTCAGAGGCCAGAGCAATGGCAGTTGGAACATGGAGGAAGTGACTGGGCCAAGACATGATTGAGCTGACCTAGCTCCTCTTCTCTCTCTCAGCAATAAGAACAATTGCAGTTGGAATGGAAGGAGAGCCTGTCGCCAGCTGCTGGGGCCAAGACATGATGGAGTTATAAGGACATAATGGAGCTGTGTCTAGCTATTCTTCTCTCATCTCTGTTCTAGGTTCCTCAGGCCTCCATGTAACTGCTCAAACTGGGCACTGGACTAAGGTTGCAGCAAGACAGCAAGGCCTCCCCCCGCATCCTGGCTGTGACTTGCCTACCATCTGAGCAAGCCCCGTGGCCCAAAATTAAAAGATTTGGGATTTCCAAGCCTACAGGCCTTTATCATCTGTCAGGCCCCAATAGGCCACCATTCAATCACAAGGCTGCATAGGCCTTAGGCTTAGGTCAGACCTATAGGTTTCACCCTTTTCAATGTAGCTGTGGTGAGAGCGGGCCCATAGGGCTCCCTCTCCTTCCCTTCATATTGTACATCTGCTCATCAAAGTGGTTTTATCCTCCCCCCATACTACCTTGTGAGGGGGTCCTACTCAGGTTGCTTGATTTTTGGGCTGGGACATGAGTTCAAGGGGGCTAGACAAGGTGGAGAGAGGGGTGTCAAAAGGCAAAGGGCCTGCAATGCAGCATCCCCAGAAATGCCCAGCACTGGAGTTGTCTTCCTCATGAATGAAGGGAAGGGGAACACATTAGCAATCATTTTATCCAGATTAGAGGTCCTAGAGAAGGAGTCACCCTTAAAATAGTCAGCTGCCCCACAAGAAGGTACCAAGTGTATTAAGCAGGATGAGGATATATCCTATCTCAGTCCAGCAGCACAGCTGATAATTCAAACAAAGCAAACTGAATAGCTCCCAGTCTGTTACTTACTTTTATTCAGTAAGCACAAAGTCAAAAATAAAGTCCAACAGAATCTGAAGGCAAGCAAGTCCAAAGTAAGTCAGGGTAATCCAGCGTCAGGCACAGGGTTCAGCAAGGCGTCCAGCAAACAGAAAGTTCAGATAAGCTCTGACAACTCCTGGAGCGGAAGGGCGGCAGCTGTATAGGTCAGCCACCTAACACAGCTGTTGGCTGAGTAATTGTTGTCAGTTATAAATTATCTGGGATCGATGTAGGTTCTCTCTTTGTTGTTTGTACTCAGCAAAGGTAGATACTGGTAAGTTATCTTCTGTGTCTGAAAAGGTAGGGCTGTTTTCTGGAGCTGGCACTGCTCCCTGTTCTGTTTGTGGCACTTTAACCATTTTCTGTACAGCAGGTCCTGTTTCAGCCTCCAGCATGTCCCCTGTTTTCAGATTCTGAGTCAGAGTGCTTGTTCTGGGATCAGGGCATGACAGGATAAAAATGCAATCATGGACTGTCTTAATGCCCTAGTAACTAGCCACACTAATAGTTGCAGATGTTGAGGGTGATGAGACAGCAGCAGAGTTAGTGAACAACCTGGGTGGACAGCTGACACCTCAATGGGTCAAGCAACTCCAGATGAGGCTACTGATTTGGTAGGTGTTCTGTCACAAGTCTATAATTGACCTTGGGGCATTGGACTTCACCTCCAAGTCACACTAATATACAGAGTTCTGGCAGTCCCTCTGGGGCTTCACATATGTTGCCAATCACACAACCAAGTTGAGTTTTTGTTCAACCTCAGTGGGTACCTGGCCCAATTGTCCTCCTAATGTAAAGTCCCAGGTATGGCAAAACAGTTATCTAAGCACTATGGTTCCTTTTCCTGTTCAGCTATCCCTGTGGAAAGCTGAATCTCCCTGTGGTTGATCACCTCCTCCAATTCACTAGAGACAAGATTTTCAGGCTAGATGTATGTGGATGCATTCATGCTACCATATCGGGAGCTGGAAAAGGAGGACAATGAGTATGTGGATGGGAAAGAAAAGGAGAAGCTAAAAGGAGGAAGATAGAACTTGGGCAAATGTGTTGCCTGGCTTCTTTATATATGCAGGTGTGATTGCTAAGATCCAACCTCAGCTCACTGCCTTACTTACACAATACATGGATATCATATATAGACTTCATAGACTATTGTGGCCCTGTATGATGAGGCCTTCTGTATGAGGCTTGCTGTTTATCTTACCCTCAGATGGGACCTCATGCATTCAAAAACTCCATCAATCAACTCCGTTCATGTGAATCTTCCATCACAGCCAGCCATGCAGAAGAGCCTGAAGTGCAATTACGTGCTTGTTTTTCCACTGCAGCATGGGAAGAAGTCTAGCTGCAGTGCAGAAGGAAGGGGAGTGTCCCTTGTGCTCCTTTCCAAAGGCAGCCAGATAGGTACAGAGAGGACTGCTGGGCACACACTCCCATTCCAGCAGAGGCATTGCTGGGATTGCAACAGGATGACATGCTAGTGTGTCATCCTGCAGAAAGGATCTTCCGTGAAGTAAAACTACACCCATACCAACATATCTGTGAACTGAAGTCATCTGCGGAAATGTGGGAATGAAACAGAAAGCTTTTCATTTCTGAATTTCTGTCTCACAGCAAGGTCTACATAGTGCTAATATTATTATATTTCTGTCATCACAGAACTACATTTTTCCTCCCTCACTTTTGAACCTTTTTTTTTTTTGCTTGTTTGTTTAAAAAACAATTTTTAGTGCATCCAGAAACTCAGGTCTGCTAGTGAGGTGTTCCATTTATAGAAGCTCCCTCTGCCCACTTTGGGAAGATTGCAACCTCCTTAGACCATTTCCGCACTACACTGTTATAGTGGTATTATTTCACTTTCAACATCCTGTGGAATTCCAAGAGCTCTCTGGCTGAAAATTCTAAATGCCCCTCTCTAAACTGCAAACCCCAGGATTCAATAGGAGGTTGAAAGTGGAACAATAGCACTACAACAGTGTAGTGCGGAAATTGCCTTAATTAGATCATATCATGTAAATCTTAATTCTTGCTTGCAAGGACAAGTAGTTGCCATATTTTTCTGGCCACTGTGGGAGATATTAAATATTAAATATTTCTGTATTCACACTTCATGAAATCTGTCAGGGAATTATTCTGCACAGAAATACATGTTGGTTTTCTTCACAACCCCCATTTTTGCACAAGAAACCACTTCCTGTGCAATAAAAACTTTTTGTGTGTGAAAAAAATGCTTTTTGTTAGAAAGGAATGTGCTTTTCTGTGTTCTGTGCAGAATAGTTCCTGAAGAGACTTAACAAACTTCAAAGAATCTTACTGTGCAACTTTTCTTGCTGGTGGTTTCCTGAGCATTGAGAAACATTTTGCTGGGAAATAAACAGTGGTGAAGATTCTTTCCAGCTGTGGTTCAGAGACACTATATATCTGAGAACTAGATGCATGTTAAGTAAAGCAAGGTGTGGTTATCTCAGTTATGTTGTGTTTTACGAGATCACAGACATCTGGCTAGATGTAGTTGGAGACATATAGATAAGACCTGTTCTATGCAGCAAGGATATCCTGTTGCTCAGAAATGGAAAGGGAAAAACCATGCACATTGCATTACACAATTACATAGGTACCTCTTCAAATAAAAAAGCAAACAGAATCTTGGAAGGCTTGCTCTTGAAGATATTAATCCACTGTTTATTTAAAGAGGCCACCCCTCCCTCAGTGGATAAGCTGCTAACATTTAATATAGCTCCAAGCTATGTTAATGGATTTCATGGGAATATGCAAAGTACAAGGTCTGATGGATGATAGGCTATCTATCATGCACTAAAAACATTTCTCTGTTTCATATTCTTATAGGATATTTTCTTTTTATATACAGAGCCTGGCAGTAAACTTTGGATGATGGATGTTGTCTGAAATTCCTGCTCAGAACACAAAAAGATAGACATTATGATTGCTATAGTGATGTCGGAGTGTCAGGTTTGGGAGAGACTTGATTTCACACTGTCGGGTTAAGCAAGCTGTATTCCTCATATGGAATCAAATAAGGTAAGCCTGAAGGAGAATATAGGCTTGTTGAAATACTATATGCTTCAGGAAGCTGCCAGGCTCAACCAGCTTCAAAAGCCAACAAAAGACTGAATCAACTTTACAACAAAAGAGACAGAGAGAATCATCCTTCAGAGGCCTCTGTCAACATTGTACTTCTTTCTAGCTATAGAAAAGCCATTCAAATATTCTGGAACTGATATGTAGTGCTGATATGCTTTATGACAGTTGACTGGTATCTTAGTATAACCATATCTTTTCATAGCAGTTTGTTGCACACAATTCTGCTAGGCTACGGATTTAGAAACTGAGAACAATTTTAACCATCATCATCCCAGATTTAGGCATTAACTGGAGATTTTCTGCCCAGGAATATTTTTATGTAGGGTGGGATTCTAAGACCCAAAAGTTTTAACAAATGACCATGTATTTTAAGAATTATGATGGTGTATTACAAGGATTGGAGAATTTGTGAGATATATGCATCTGCAGGGTGATCATATATGTGACAAGGTCCACATGGCTACCATATTGTTACGTTATGTTATCATGGTTCATTCATTTCCCTGTTTCTCTGTTACTATGGCCCTTTCTGCTCCATCTGCCTAACCTGCCATAGAGATGAGAGAAGGATGGGACCGCAACAATGTTTTTGCATGATATCACCACAGTCCTGTCCCTCCCCTGTCCCCAAGTGGTGCTATCATGCTGCAAATCATTGACAGGTTTTCTCTATCAATGACCGGTGATTGCACCACCATCCCACCACATATCTATTCTTACCTTAACCGTGGACGCCCTGGAAGTGCAACAGCTGCACTTCCTGCCCCAGCGCAGCCTGGGACAATACTTGACTCCATTATGGAAGAAAGAGGCAGGGCCATCACAATTTCCTTCTGCAGCAAGCAAGCCAGCACAGAGGGGAGCATTGCCATCCATACTCCCATCCTGGCAAAGCCACTGCCAAGACAACACTGGGACAACCCTGACCCAGGTAAGCTGAAGGAAGGGGCTATGTTTATTCAAGACATGCATCTTTGTCCACACTGAAAGTTTTCTTACATTCAACTGCTAAGCTTGATTATGAGGTTGGGGAAGGACTTAGTTTGCTGCTAGAGGAATCACTCCCCTATTCATATCCTGGTTCTATTCCTGTTGAAGGACAGCAAGTGTATCAATCCACGATAGCTGACAAAAAGAACAGCCATTTTGATTTTCAAATTTAGAGGACCAGCACAGATGAGTGTTCTTAGACAGGAGCATATTCATGGAGGGTCTGAGACCCAATTTTTGCCTCTAGGCTGTGCCACACTATGTATCCAAAAATCAAATTCTGAAGACATACAGAAGTCACCTACAGGGGTACTTGGATATTATTTCTCTCCTGGAAGCCACCAAAAGCAGAAATTGGCTGATTTGGGGGTTAAAAATGCCTTTGAAATAAACTATTTAGGGAGATTTGTGGGATATTGACAAAGAAAGATCTCTGAAGCTGTCTTGGGCTATGAGTACATGATTTCTACCTCTAGTATAAACAGTGCAGTGTCTCCATAAGATTCTTTGGAAAGGAAATTTCTCTTAGTAAAGAGAAAATAAGGGAGAAAACTAGAGATGTTGGTACCAGATTCTTCATTTTCTGTGGCTGGATGGGAAGCATTATCTTCCCTCTATATTTAGGTATAAGCCTACAGAAAATAACTGCATTACTTTTGAACATTATCCATGAAATAGATTCAATAAAAAGAGGAGAGTAAGACAGTTTTGCTTATACAAATGCATATAAGAGTCTTTGTACTGGTATGCCTTGTAGAAAGATGAATATGATTTTTCACTAAAAATATGCTAGCATGGAGAGGGACAGAAAGAACACTCTTGAGATAATGGAGGAAATGAAAGCACCTGACCTGCGGATTATGTTTGTTTTTTTCATCACTATGCAGCACGACGATGAAAAAAGTGTTGACTTTTCCAGAAGGGGAAGATAAAGAACTGAAGAAGAGGCAGTAACCCACAGGTATCTGTACCTCAAAGAGAAAGACTGTGAGGGAAAGAAAGATGGAGAGAGGAAAAAGATGGGGAAGTGAGTTGAGATATCAATAAAGAAAGGGAAGTTACAGAGTGAAAGAGATACACTTTCTTTAGTATTCTTATGTAAACAAGAGAGGGATAAGGAATCTGAAAGCAGAGAACAAATGGTACCACGTCAAAACAGAGCATCCACCATGCAAAAGTGCAGAGACTCCAGGAAATCAAATTTTCTCTTCGGCAAAGTAGTTGAACTGAGATGCTGTACTAGTCCAAAAAATACATGTCTTCCTTCTTTCAAGAGAAGACCAGTTTGGAAGTACCCTCATTATATCACTTACAAAGACATTCCAAAAAATCTTGTTTCTTCATGTTTTTTAGGCTAGGTCACCAAAAACATATAGGTCTTCCTTTAAAAGTTTGGAACATTGCGAACAAGTTGAACATGTGAGCAAAATAAATACTGGGTGTATAAACCACTCACCCAGCTCAAATATCAATCCAAATCTCAATTATTAAAGGTTTGAAATAGAGATAGAAAAAGGGGGTTGTGTTCAAAAACAAACAATGAAAAACATTTATACAGCTTGAGGTTGGACTTCGAAATTCTAGCTCAGGCCCTTTCTGCACACTGCGAGGAAACACTCCCTGCCGCTACTCACCAGCTTTTTGGTGGGTCCGTTTGTGTCCGTCCTGATGAGGGGCAGTGCGAGCTCATCGCTCCACATTGCTCCAGCGTCCAAAATGGCAGCTTCCAATTGGTGGAGGCTCTCCACCAACCGGAGAAGCTCACCAGCCTAAAGTCCATCCCCGGCAGATCTGCAGGCACGCACTAGTGCGCACCTGCAAATCTGCACCAGAGCGCGGCGATGGAGCGACATGGGGTTGCACACTCCGTACTTTTAAATAACCTCTTAAAAGATGTTTTTAAAAAGCATGCTGCGCGACCAGTTCCATTCACTCCGGAGTGGACTGAGGTGCAGTACTACAAAAAGTAGCCCACCCTAGTCCACTCCATGGTGCAGAAGACCTCCGTTGGAGGTCACTCTGCACCGTTTTAATAGGCCAGTGCAGAAAGAGCCTTAGACTTGAGGTAAGAATCACCTTCAGTTGCAAACAAGTTACAGACCAAGAGGTATGACATGAAAAAAGTGCTCAGAAAAAGTCCATCAACAGTATTGAAAGTGAGTAATTGTGGATTAAAGAAAAAACAGAGTGTCTGTGTGATTATGGCTTTCAGGAACTTGATTGAAGAGGGCTTGTATGTAGACAAAAATAGTTTGTTTGTTGTTGTTTTTTAAAACAAACATGGCATCTGGATCAGAGAACAGGATGATAGTGAGAAAGGCAACATGCAAATAATTAAGGCCACTTCCTCCAGGTAGTATGAAACATTTCCAGGCAACTAAAGAGTTTCCACAGGACGGGTAGGTGGCACAATAGTACACCAAAACTGTTGTCCAAGTGGGAATTCAAGAAAAAAATCAAGGAGACTGTTTGCTCGAATAGCCACTCTCAGAAGAATACATCCATCTATAGGTCCAAGAACAATTATGGCTGGGATATTTTTCTCAGTCCCAGCTAGAATAGCGCTATGGAATCAGTTGTTGAAGAGTGAATTAAACGTATAGGTAAGCCTAGGTGGGCAGTTCAGCTATTAACCATCTGAAGACAGAACTGCTTAGCTATGGTAATTCAGAAGAAAGAGATAAAGAAATAGATGAATATTTCATTATCTTTTATAGAACAGAGACATTTAAACTTGTGCCAGAATTCATTGTGTAGTAATATATGTGATGATGAAGACTCTAGTTAATGGAATCTGCTTCAAATAGAAAAAAAAAAAATAAACCTGGAATTTCTGAATATTAAACTTGATTGGCTAGTGACCCTGAAGTGTGTTGTCTTTAACTGCAATGTTATATGTATGTTTCTTTTACATAAGTAATCTGAATCTGATGGTTCAACAAGAAACATTATTTGAGGTACTTGCTCTCTCAGTTGCACATTATGAGGCGGACCAAATAGGATCATCTGGTAAAGAGAGTTAAATGAATGTAGCTGCCTTGCAACATGGGATGAGGTTATTTATGCTTGATTCCCTCCCAGCTCTATGGTTAAGAACCCAAGGCAGACATCAAAATAAGAGGCCCAACAGGTTCTTCACCTATGTGGTAACCCCATATTTATGTGGCCCTCTAACTTGGAAAATAGATATATTGATCAACAAAATAAATACTTGCCTAGACATCAATCATATTCCACATCCTTGCATTGCTCTGCAGGCTGCTCTTGAAATTGTATTTCTTCAGTCGCCATTTCAAGAACAGCTGTTTCAAGAACGCCCAGTTTAAGTGCTCAGTCTTGCCAATGCATGTTAATTTTGACTTGGAACAATCCCCCTAGCATTGGGAAGGCCTTCCCAGAGCCCACCAAGCATTCCCAAGCTTTTTAGCTAAAGAACTGCTTCAAAGAGCAGTTAGTCAGAAAATAAGAGAGGGCAGATTAAAGTGCTGCACTGAAAGACAACAAATTAGGCAGATAGGCAGAAGTGCTTGGCAGAAGAGGTAGGCAGGCAGACTGTTCTGATTTATGTTTGTAAGGTCCCAACAAGGCTGAAAGGTATGCCGAGCAATTCAACAGTTCCAAGATAATGTCAGCAAAGGGATTCCTCAGTGAGGCTAGGATCAGTACACAGAGTCAACCAAAGCACAGGAAGTTCAATACAACAGGCAAAAGAGGCAGAACATAAGTTGAGGTCAGATATAGAGCGGAAGTATATCACATTGTCATACAGATCAAGAAGGCAGAGGAGATGTTTGAAGAGTGTGTCAAGGTCAGGTTGCTGGAATATCAGTCAAGCAGGAACCCAAACAATGCTGAAGATATAAGGAACAAGACAAGGAAAATGGCATGCTGCTCTTAACACTTAATGCTGAACTACTGCTGAAGTATTAACACTGAAACAATAGCTGACAATCTGCTTGTAGCACAGGCAAGCAAAAATTAACTTTATACCTGCATATGGTTTTTGTTTTGTCAATATATATGTTGGTATTTCCTTGTTCCCTTCAACTAAAATATCCTGCCTGTACTTACCAGAGAGCTACTGCAGCCTCTCACAATGGCCATTCCACACAGAGGTGGACACGAATGTGTCCCTCTAAACAGATGCTCCCAAAATTCCTTCCTCCACTCTCAATGGACTGGCCAATGGTGGGGAGAATGCCGCAACTCTGAGTCCAGAAATCTGTGAATGACCAAATGTAGCATATTCCCACATGTGGAACTATTACACTACACTGAATCATACTGGTTTCTAGCCATTGTGTGTTTATATATAGTGGCACCTGGGGAACTTCCTCACACACCTGCAAGAGCTGATGAAGACAAATAACTCTCAAGGTACTAACCACTGAAGTGTGGTTTCAGGAAAGAAAAGGAACTCTTTAATCTTTAATAAACCATATGAAATAACAGAAGTTTAATTCACCATGTTGAACAAAGTTTGGCTTCTGTTGCAAAATAACATTTATTTATTTCAGGGGGAAAAACTACTACTACTCCAAAAAGATGAGCAGTTCAGATTATATAAATGGAGGATATTATTTTTAAAGAAAAATATCTAGTGCATGACACAAAACTGGTAATGTATCTCCTTCAGAAGAACACTATATATTCTTCTTCAGTGCAATATTACATTCCTCACAGCAATACAAAACCATGTGGATCATGTTCGCATTCATTTTGTAGAATTTTTCATGGGAAAAAACTCACAAATCCATGAATCCAAGCTTCAATGCATGAAGATTTTTCTCTTTGGTGTTTCTAAGAATTTGTGCTAAAATAGATTATCTTCTAAGCATCAAAATTCCCAAAGAAAACTTTGTAAATGTATAATCAGAGGTTGGAAGTAACTAGTTGGAATAATTTAAGTAGCTGTCTGTATTCCTTTTCCTAATAATGAAATTATATCTATATTATATAGTTCTGTACATTTACAAGGAACAACACCATTCTTTTTGCAATGTAGCTGTAACTACTTTTATAATTAAGATGTATGGCTTCACTAAACAGTAAAGGAATGGTTCAACTGTTGCCTCATGCTATGTCTGGTATTTTTGCTTCATTCTTTGTTTAATTTTATTTATTTACTTACTTACTTACTTATCTATATCATGTCCTTGTTAGATGCCATACACCTCCACTCCATGCTGCAGTCTAATTGGTGAGAAATATCATTTAATTGGCTATATCATGTCTAATATAAAAATCATACACTTATGGCTGGAAGGCCTATGGAAAAGGACTCAGGTTGGAAGCTGCATGCTAAGACAGGAGACCTTAGCATAGTCAGGTTGTAAGTTCAAAAGGAATAGTTGGAAAGCATTAGCACTGATAAGCTTGTGATAAATCCCTCAATGACCAAACCTTCAAGCACAAGAGTGAACAAAACTGCCTCAGTGAGGCAACTGATGGTCATCAACCTGTAACCTCTTCCCATAGAAACTCCTCCTTTGTCTCCTCACCTGTTCAGACATTAAGAGACTATCATGGCTCCCATCAGTGCTTTGTCACCTGAAGTTAAGGCCATTAATCTATTCTAGATCCCTTTTGTTTGCCTGGCCAGAGAGTTATCAACACATTACCATTCAGGGCAGGGAATAGGGTACTTAAACCCCAGCTCCAAACTCCACAACTCATAGTACATAGCATGTAGTACTTTGGATGAACATAGGCATGTCACTCCGTCCATTGGCTCTTGGATTCTCATGCCCTGTGCTATCCTCAGACTCTTGTTTGAGCCATCTTCTGCTTCTGGAACAGTAATTATAACCACTTCACCTCAAATTCTTTTACTATCCAATCTTTCTTCCTTCACCAGGCTTATGTGTTTCATGAGACCGCTTGATTGATTGTTTGTGTATGTTATGAATTCCCCCAATAAAAACATTATTTTGTCTCTCAACTGGTGTCCTACAGTTAGTGCTGGTATACATAGGTGAAAAGATCCCATGGTTACTCCCCTCTTGCAAGTCTCCCTTTGAGATATGATTCCCCACTTTCTTAAGGAGATGCTGATACTGCTGGTAGACCTTAAAGTCCCCTACCTTTTGGGGTAACACACTTCTGCAAGAAAGAACCCCAAAGCAACTGAGGAAACAATCAGATGGGCAGGAGAACAATGCGTTTTGTACTACAATCCAATGGTTTCTCACATTCAAATTATTTAAACTAAATAAACAGTCACAATTTTAATTTCCTTCATGAAACAGGAATTGCTTAAAGTTGCACCTATAACTAGCTAACTACATAGGGACTTGGAACTAAAAAGTGCTTTTTAAAAACAAATTTCCAAGACCTGAGCACAATATATAAAATGGATTTTTTTTTACTATGGTCCAGCCATGCCCCAAAAGAAGGATAATATATCTTAGTTCATGTGTGGAACGTAACAGTACAATAAATAATAGATATAAGAATAAACTTTAGGCTGAATGTGGAGGAAAGCTCAACCAAGCATCATCATATTTGCTCTCTTCAGAGAAGAGCTGACAAAGGCCATTTCCACTCAAGGTATTTAAAATGGTGCAGTGCATCCTCCACAGAGGACATCTGCACCTTGGAGCGGATGGGTTCAGACTGCTTACTGTAGATCCGCACCTCAGTCCACTCCAGAACGACCCCAACTGGTCCTCCAGGGTGTTTTTGAAAGACCTGATTTTTCCGGTCTTTCAAAAGCATGGAGCACGCCACTGTGAGCCTGCTCCCTTGTGCAGTTTCGCAGGCTCGCACCAATGCAAGCCTGTGATCTGCTGAGGGTGGGCTCTAGGCTGGTGAACTTCACCGGTTGGTCGAGACCCACAACCAACCGGAAGCCACCATTTTGGACGCCGGAGCAATGTGGAGCAATGACCACACACTGCTCCTCCTCACCCCGGACCAGACCGGACCACCAGAAGATCTGGTAAGTAGCGGCCCGGAGGATTCTCTCGCCCGGTGCGGAAATGGCCAAAGACTGTCTAATTGAAGTCTACCTCTTAAGCAGTTGACTTATCACTCTTTGTAATGTTGGACTCAGTAGCACCTTGAATCTCACAAACCAGTGATCCAGTAAGTCTGCTCTGGGCTTTAGTAAGAAATTTGAAAGTGTAATCCATGGAGCTGGACCTATTTTGGGCATAGGGGTCAGCACCCTGGAATGCTCCTTTAAAATTTCAACTGAAACCTACAATGTGTTAAAGACTCCTCTACCATCGAAGCCACCAACCACAACTGGTTGAATTTATTCCTAGCATTCCAGGAAGTTTGTAACCAAAGGAAGGCCAGCAACTGACAACAGGAGAACTCATGGAATGTATCAAGAGATCTTAAGATGTGCACAGGTGTGTGTATGTATGTATATGTATGTATGTATGTATGTATGTATGTATGATATATATATATATATATATATATATATATGAGATATGGGAGTGATACAAAGCATAAATGAGTAAAGGAGAAGATAAGCAGAAACAGAAAGGCATAGGAAAACTGACAACAGAACAAAAAGGAAGGGAGGAGAAAGGGAGTGATATGGAATTATAGGCACAACAGGGAAAGAAAAAAAAAGTCAGATGCAGAAGAAGTAAGAAAGAGAAGAGAGGGGAATAATTAACACTAATTAACCCAAACATTTTTAGTTGTCTGTCCTTGTTTGTGCCTGCTTTAATAAGCTTCTACTTGAATTAAATCATTATACTACCTAATAAGGGAGATATCCTGCAGCCATATATATTTTTAACCACCTGCAACCCTTTATGTATTATCCCACTTGACTTATTCCCAGCATAAAAGTGAGGCTGGGTGCTAAACAGATGGAAGCCAACTGAGTACTACACAGACCATTGGCACCTGTGGATCACTATGTCTCCCTGGGAGAGATCAAATGCCTCTTGATTGAAATGTAACCTGTACTCTTGACTCAGGACTTTGGGGGGCAGATCCCCCCCCAATTCACTATTCTCAAGTTAAAAGAGAAGAGTGATGGTATAGACTTATGAATGAATGTAGTTGGAAAACCTATAGATTGCAATGGAGATGGAATGATCTGTCCAACCCTCATTGAATTGTTTTCAGAGTAGGCCTTCTCTGGCAGTTTCAATGCTAAGGCCTGTATCAGAATCACAGAAACACGTTTTCTATTATTAAGACCAAAACACAAGTAAAAACCATTTCAAATAAGAATTGATCTCAGGCATACAAGAAAGCCTAGTGAATCTTAACTGTTCTAGCCCTCTAATCTTTCCTGGTTAGATAAAGAGATTAGTTTTTAAAATGAGGAGTGGGAATTTTGAAAGAAAAAAGATGTTATATAACTACTCAAAAACTCTGTTTAAACTAAAGGGTTATGTGCTTGGTTTGAACAACAATATAAAGTTTTATGTTTTTTGCTATTTCAAAAGTGTGCCCTGAAATTCAGAGATATAGGGTTGAGTCAGATTCCTCCTTTTACTGAAAGGAGAAGTGAGTCAGGAAAAGTCTCAAGTAAATTAGAAGATAAAAAGATTGAAAATGGGACTTTAAAATGAGAAGGATAATGCTAATTCCTATTATCTGTCAAGTTCAGGCCATACACACCATTTCTTCATTTCCCGCAAAATACCTTGTAACATCCCACAGAATTTTCCCTTTTAAAAGTCAGACAAAATGTAACATGCTGAATATAAGAACGTAAATTGTAAGCTCCTGATAAGAAGGTGGAATTGCTGTTCTTTATATCTTTCCTTTCTTAAGCTGAAAGGCCTGGAGACATATACAAGCCAATACTGGCAAAGAGTAAGGCTGTTGGAAGTTAAAAGAACTTTCATGAAAATGAAATCTTAGGGGAAAATAAGGAAAGAGGGAGAAGTGCTTAAAGCCACAATTAAAAGCCTAGGAATTCTTTGATTTCCAAACTTGTTGGCCTTTGCTTTCTTATAACTCCTAAAAGGTAACCCCTCCCCTCCAAAAAGGTGTACAAGAAGCAAGAGGTGAATCTAAAAAGATAACTTAACATGCAGTATTTGGGACACAGGCCTAACATATATATGCATTGTTGTTATTGTGTGCCTTCAATTTGTTTCTTACTTATGGCAACCCTGACGTGAACCTATCATGGGGTTTTCTGGGGCTGAGAGCATGTGACATGCCCTAGATCAACCAGTGGGTTTCCATGCCCAATTGGGGAATCGAATCCTGGTCACCAGGGTTGTGGTCCGATACTCAAACAACTATACCACATGTCCCATTATTTGCATCCCTCAAAATCAAGAGTCAATTGGATATGTGAAAACAAGTAATTCACGGCAAGCCAACCTACATCTTGCCACCAGTAGCTGGGTATAAGAGATGGAATATTTATAAGTCTTAGATAGAAAGATAACATTGGCCGAGAAGTCATGATGCATAATAAATATGTTTAGAGAAAACTGCTATTCTGTAAATGAAGATAAAATGGGTGAGATTCCTTCTCTAATCAGTGACTCTGTGAAAAGTAAATAATAGGGAGCTAAATCCCATTAGGTTCACCTTGGGATTGCCCTAAATCAGAAATGACCTGAAGACACACAAGAACAATGAGTTAGTAAACAGACATGCTGAGCAAACAGTGAACTGAAAAGTAAATTGTATGTGACTCAGTGGGAGGAAAAAATTAGAATAATTAACCCAAAGTAGAGGGTTCATATCCCAGTCTGACACTGAATTGGTGCATTGTGTGGTCTCATTACACTAAGATGACACAAAATTTAATACTACTATGTGTGTCCAAAGCTTTTCCTAAAGTTTCAGTTCCTACAATTGCATTTTCACCCTAAGGTGTTAGTGCTTAAGCATAGAAAAACACTTATCTTCAGATGCTGTTACCTTCAATTCCATTCAGTTTCTCAGTTTTCCATTTGAAAGTTAAGTTTCTTTTGGTCTATTCTGTATACTGTTTTTCATATGCACGTTTTTGCGTATGTACATAGTTTCTCTACCATAAGCATTTTGCTGGAAATTTCCTTTTTTACAGTATTGTTCTTGTGGATTATTTCCAGTAACAAAACTATGTAGTAACAGAACCACCCAGTAACAGAACCTCCCCCAATATGTGTGTTTTTATATGCATTGCTCAGCTGGAGTTCTCGATTGCAAACATCCAGGAAAATGAACATGAAAATACGGAGACAAAAGTGTGTTTCCGTTTATTTACTTGCTCACTAGATGAAAATCAGATAAGGTCATATAAAAAAAATCAGATGTAATGAATTTCTCTCCCCTTCCTCCTCCTCAGCTACAGGCATCTAAACAAGTGATTTCACAACCAAGGAATAGTACAGTCCAGGGTGGGGGGAGTAGATTACCACTTTATTTGAGATAATGTATAAATCCACTGTTTTCTCTAAATTAGATGATTTTTAGCAGAAGCCTATTTATCCAAAAGTAAGAATAATTGGGTCCAGTGGGCTTACTTGCAAGTAAATGCATATTGAACTGTACCTCAAGTATCTCAGTGACCATTTTACTTCAGCTGCCACCTTGTCTCTTTCCTCAGGAGGACTGCATCCCTCCATGGGATCAAGAGAGGAGTGGGACCATGATGACGCTTCCACAAGATGTTGCCTGAGTCCTGTCCTTCTCCCATCACCAGCTAGCATGGTAGTAGGGTAAAACTTTGCTGGATTTTCACCATCAATGACCCCCAATTGTGTGATGTTTCAGCACTTGCCTGCCCTGCGGAAAGCCCAGAAGCATGATGGAGGCACTTCCTTTCCCAGTGCAGCATAGGAAAGAAGAAGCATATCCCTCACACTCCCTTCTGCAGGGAGCCAGTCTGTGTGGAGGAGAGCATTGCTGTTACCCTCCCTTCCCAGCAGAGGCACTGTTAGGATTGTGACTGGAAGACCATGGAAAAAGTTAGAAAGGGTCCTTGTCATCTTGCTTGCAGTCACAAACTTCATATGTCCCATAAAAAAATCCCATTAGAACAGTCCAGACTGGAAGAAAACCTCCTCTCCACTGAATTTTTTAAAGCAACACTTTCTTGCTTCCTTGCATTCCTGTTTCTATGGTAATTCTGTGGTGCTTAAACATGAGTTTTGAGATTAAACATGATAGAGTGTGTGCAGTGGTTATAGATCTTGATTAAGGAGCAAAGATACCAATGACTCGGAGAAACAAACTGAAAACTTTATTATAGGAACTCCATTCTAAGATAGGTAAATTACTCAGGATGCTGATCTAATCTAGCTTCATTTAGGGAAGAGCTGAGAGAGAACTCAGGAAGTGAAGAGGTGGTAAAACTTTCCTAAGAGTATCAGTTTACATCACAGAGGAGACAGGATAGACAGACCAGAAAGGAAGACACTTTGGGTCACTCAGACCCTGGCCATTTCCGCACTAGGCTGTTATAGTGTTATTATTCCACTTTCAACATCCTTTGGAATCCTGGGCTTTGCAGTTTAGGGAGGGGCCTTTGAGGCCCCTCCCTAAACTCCAAATCCCAGGATTCCATGGGATGTTGAAAGCGGAATAAGAACAGCCTACTGCGGAAATGGCCGATCTCACCTAATTACTATCGCCCTCTCTACATTCTTGACTCTTCAGTGCTAAGCGTTGTTGCACTTCTAACAATAAACTTGTCGTTTTTCTTTGTAAAACAGAATATTAGCTAATTGTGTGCCATATCCCTTCGTGCATTGTGTACCTCTGCTTGGAAGACCAGAAATAACAGAGCTGATGTCTTTCACAGCTAACTGGCCATATTATATGTGCTTTTTACAGTGCTTAACTCTTGCTCAGATGTAATCTATTTACACATGTGCATACACATAAACTAGTATAGCCCCTTTCTGAAGGCATTCAACATTTTTTTAAGAGAAATGTGGCTAAGATGGCTTACTTTATAGGCATTATCAATCATCATCCTGTTAGACTGATCTACAGAACAGTTTTAAAAGAGCTCTGACTTTTTCTAGCTTGAGGACATAATCCTGATTCCTTTTGTGTAACACTTACAGCTTGACCTTCAACATATTCATTCCTAAATGGGAATACACACAGAGAAATGTTAGTGAAGTAATTCTTTGCTAATTTTCTTCTCAAATCAATTAATGAGTAATTTTAACAACTTCCTTCATACTGTGAGAAAGTCTTTGAAAACAATGCAGTTTTGAGGACTATTAGCAATTCAGAATTTATTCTGCACAAAATTTGTACGTAATATTTTTGCACAGAAAATAGCATTTTCTGCACAGGAAATAACTTTTTCTATATGCGGAAAATACTGGATCTTGAGAAAAATAATCATGTGCAAATTTTGCACAGAATAAGCCTGCAGATACAACGTTTTCTGTACAGAAGATGTTGCTTCCTTACCAGCAAATACATGTTTTGCACAAAACAACCACATGCAAATTATTCATAGAATAAGTTCTGAACTGCAAAGATTCTTGTCAGTCCAGGATTCTTCTTGTCAGGTTTCTCAACACTCAAGAAACACTTTTAAAAAAATCATTTTTCAATTTTTGTAAAATATTTTTTTCCATGAATTTGAAACATTCATTGTGTGGATGACACAGAACAACTCTTTCCCCAACCTCAACCTCCTCCAAAAATAAAGAGTATAGAGAGAAAAGATTTCTTCAAAGTTTGGTCCCATTGCCACTTACCTTATTTAACCTTTTGAGGTATCTGTGGGTTCTCTGCAAGATTTTTTCCCCTCAACTTTTTATCTGAAGATAGCATCAGGGCACAACTCATGGCAGGATAAAGTTCTCTCCATAGCTTCCTGTGACCTATACTTCAGCAGGCCACTGAAGTTGGAATTAATACAATGTCCTGCTGCATCTTATGTCTCCAGGCATTCTAGGAAGTGTTGCTAACAGTGAGCAAGAGAGTGGTTTCTTAAAAAGTTCTTTAAATGCTTTGTAAGCCATACAATAGTACGTTATATTTCTCCTAAAACCTTTGAAGAATGGTGTCTTCAATAAGTGTGTGAATGGTACTGGTCTGGAATGTATTTATTCTGCTTTAAATAGGAATGTTGGATAACTAGTCAGTAACTCCATATTCTTACATATTGTGTAAATAAATAAATTGGAAATACATTTGTTGTGTAAATAAGTTGTTATTCTGAAAGAGATCACAAATTTCTGATAACTATATCTTAGACCCTTTCCACATGGCATTTGCCAGGCAAAAGGGCACCTGGAGTGTTTGTGGGGAGCGATCTGCACGATGCACTCACAATTGTGCAACGCTTCAGGGGCCGGCAGGAAGCTGAAAATGGTGCATAATTATGCATTGCTCCTGGGCCCCACGTGCACTTACCTGGAGTACAGAGCCTATGGAGCCGTGCCAGTTGCATTTACTGCCCCAGCACAGCCTGGGAAACTCCCAGGCTGCACTGCGGAAGGAAGAGGTGGGGGTCTCACGTGAGCAGGCAGCTCGTGCAGAGCTGAAGCAGCAGGGATGTGAAAGCCTCTCACCAGAGGCTGCTCGTGCAATCCCTGTACCCCAATGCTGGAAAAAGGGAAAGTGCTGAAAGGGCCTTAGTTTAGTTCTGGAGCTTCTTACCACCCATAGAAATGGGAATACATAGCAGCACAGCCATTGTGCTGGTTGTATCTCTACCTTGCTCTTAAACATTAGGAACATTACGCATCAGATGTTAAGCATTTTTAAGACCCATTTATAAACACATTTCTTCCCATTTGAATCAATAAGCCTTTGAGTTAAGAGTACTTGGTTTCTGTTGTTTCCTTCATTTTTGTTAGCCTATTTCACAAACAATAGTACTGCCAGATTTGTCAAGCTTAAGCCAGGATGTTTCATTATTTCTTCTATAACATTCACATGTGAAAAGCTAACACATCTATTTATGCTTGTTTTTCCCTTTTGCTCTGTGCTGCAGACTTAAGTTACAAAAGCATGACTTTATTTCATGTGATAATTAATAGGATCTCCTGATAGACACAGGGCAGAAATTGAATGTTGATACAGCCAAGTTGCAAATTAGATTGTCAGGACTCATAAATCTGTTGCCATCCAAAGTGTACAGCCTTACTAAGAATGTTTCCTATTTAGAATCTTGGGTATAGAATTTATCTGGCAATTTGTCAGGAAAGGGGGAAGTGCCAACCCACAGCAATGAAGATAATAAAAACAATGGGGAAGAATCACCTTGGATAGATTTGCAGGATGTTTCATAGTAGTTCAAAATATGGACGAATGTACTTGGCCTTTAGATGTTTAAGTGAAGGGCAAGACAAATGAACAACCTGAATTAAAATCCAAACATCCAATATGTCTAGTTTCAAAATTAAATCTGAGATACTGTGCAAAGCAGGTATTGCTTTATAAAGTTACACAATAGTTTGTTGTTGTTGTGTGCCTTCAAATCATTTCCAATTTATAGAGGCCCTAAGGTGAAACTATTAGAGGTTTTTCTGGGAGCTGAGAGTATGTGACACACCTAAGGTCACCCAGTGAGGTTCCGTTGCCAAGTATGGAATTGAACCTTGATCTCCAACATTCATACCACTACACCATGCTGGCTGTTACACAGCAGTACCTAAGGATAATTTATGCTGTCAGAGAGCCTCCTTTCCCCTTTGCCTCTATCCCATATTTGAGCAGAATTTTCAGAGAAGAAATTTTGGATTAGATCTACTTAAGCTGTGAAGGACTGATTAAGATCCTACCGAGATGGAACATTGATCTCTCAGGAACCCAGAAGTCTACCTTACCCCCCGGTATCATATCTATGGTGTCAATTTTTCCTTCCTTCCTTCCTTCCTTCCTTCCTTCCTTCCTTCCTTCCTTCCTGTCTGGTCTTGGATTTAAAATGCCTGTTTTTATTGCAAAGATGCTTTAGGTCCAAGACTGCCTTTTTCCAAAACTGGAGGTTACCTGATATGAGGTATGGGGGTCACCCTTGTGGCCATATGTAACGTAGGCTTAAACAATTTCAGCCTAGATTACTTGAAGAACCACATTTAACAGGTCAGCTTACCACATTTACAGTTAGTAACAAAGTCTCTACTCACTTGTCCAGGAAAGTTACAATGGCTGAGAAATTGCCATCTTGGGCCCCTTAGGTCCTGTCTTTGCAGGCCTTTAGAAAAATCTTTGAAGACATACCTGATTTGGGTCTCTATTGAGAAAGCTATTTTATATTGACAGATTTTACTTGCTATTATTTCATCTTTCGAATATGGATATAAATTTCTTATGTGTTGGTTTCTATTGCTTTTTCTATTTCTATTGCTTCTATTTCTATTGCTTCTATTTCTATTGCTTTTTCTACTCTTTCTATTATTCTTTTTTCAATTAATATATTAATTTTATTGTTTCTGTTGCTGCATTCATTTTGTATTATTGTATTGGGCTTTAATAGTCAAACATATTAAAAGTAGCCTTATTTATTTTTAATATTTACTTATTTATAGTAAAATTGAATTATAAGGAAAACTAGAGATGTATAAAATCTGCATATTTCATAAATTCCCAGAAACAGAAACATTTTCCTGAGGTATACTGAGACAAAGGCCCTTTCCACACGGGGGTATTAAAATGGCATAGCACGACCTCTGACGGAGGTCGTCTACACCGTAAAGTGGATTGGGGCAGACTACTTTTGCGTAGTTCCACACCCCAATCCATGCTAGGGCGACCGGAAGTGGTGGCGCCATGTGCTTTTTGAAAACCACTTTTCATGTGGTCTTTAAAAAGGACAACCGTGCAGCCCCGTCGCAGCGCCCGGTGTGGATTTGCAGGCGTGCGCAAGGGTGTGCCTGCAGATCTGCCGGGGGTGGGCTTTCCAGCTGGCGAGCTTCTCCGGTTGGTGGAGAGCCTCCACCAGTCATAAGCCGCCATTTTGGGCCCCGCAGGATGCCACGGGACACTGAGGAGTGTGGAGCAGCGAAAACGCGCTGCTCCACGTGGTGACGGACTCAGGTAAGTTCCGTTTCAGGACGTCTCAGAACGTTTTTTCCTTCACATGTGGAAAGAGCCATTGGCTCACAAATATAAGATAGATTTCCTCTTTAACTTCAGTCAATTAGATCTTCCTGAGAGTCAAAATGATTACGCCTTGACAGCTTAAGCCAAATTGTAGATATGTATAGGCCATAGGGCCTTTCTGCACTACACTATGATAGTGCTATTACTCCACTTCCAACATCCTATGGAATCCTGAGGTTTGCAATTAAGAGAGGGGCATTTACCATTCTCAGACAGAGAGCTCTTTGGCCTCAATAAACTACAAACCCCAGAATTCCCACAGGATATTGAAAGTGGAATAATAGCACTATAGCCATACAGTGTGGAAAGGCCTATAGAGACAAAATCTGACCTAGCAATTCAGCTGACAGCTACTGAAACTTTTTCTTGACAGTCTACTGGCAAACAAGTTACTTTAGAAAAAAAAAAATCTAGCTACAGCAGTTACCGAATAATACAACTCAAATCAGCAGACCTCTTATTCTTCAGTAATCCCGTTGCTTTTACTTATATAACAAGCCCCATTGACTACCAATAAGTAAGTGGTTTGCCACATTTTTTTCCTCAAGCAAAAAATGGCTGTGGAACATGGGTATGGAAGCACAAGATATGGGGTATTGAAGGGGTGATTAAAGTGAAACAATTATGTGAGAATAGATAAAAGAAACAGTAAACAGTGTGAAAAATTTCATTGCTTCAGCAGAACTGTGAATGGGTGAGAACAAAGACATCAATTATGCTGCCTCTTAAGAAATTGCCATCTTTTTAACCTGATAAAGGAAAATACACCATTTTTCAAAGTGATTAAACAAAAATTTAAATATCTTATATGTCTTCCTTTGAAGCAGCAGACATGCTTTAGTTAATACAAGAAACCACTGCCTTATTTTTTTTTCTCACTCTCTTCCTTTGGGCCCACCTAAATGTTACAATACACATGTGTAAAAGTATCTATGCTCTTTTTTTCTGCTTTTGAAAATAGGAGCAGTAGGAGAGAGAAATCTGCTGTGTATGGTGCTTTTGGTGACTGAGGTACCCTTTGTTACCCTGTGTGGACACATTTGCTCTCTCCCATGCCTAAAGTCTGCTTTCTGGGGAAATGAAAGTTGAGGGGTGACTGGAGTCCCATGCTTTGTTTTCCAACTCTGTCCACAGGCATTCATATGAGTGTACTTCAGAAGGTCAGGGGGGCTTGGCTAAAACAGGGGTTATCCAAGGTACCATGCTGCCATTCAGCATGATGTCTAGAACCTCAATTGTTGCTAGTTGTGGACTTTCTTGCTGTCATTGACTTCATTTAGGTTCATTTAAGCACACTTGAACATGTAAATAAAGATTGCTTTAGGATATTTCTTCTAATTTTGCATTCTGTGGATTATTCTGTAGTTTCTCTCTCTCTCTATATATATATATACACACACACACACACACACATATATGCACACACACACACACACACACTTACACACACACACACAAACACTGAAGGAGCACCCTGTTTAAGAAGTTCTCCAGGGCCTGTTTGGCCTTCTGAGATCATGCTCTGCTTTCCTTTTATGAATTCTCTTTCAGCTAGCTGCATCCGAAACCCCAACGGGTATAGTTACAGTCTCATAAAGGGAATTTTAAATCATTACAAATATATTATAATAAATATTGCCACATTTTGTTTTTATTACTAATGTGACTCATTTATCTGTTGTTGCTCACGTGCACATAATACTGTAGTTTCTGTTTTGGCAATGGCATTTCCAAGTATGCTAACATTTCAGCAAGTCTGTGGCACATTGATCTGGCAACAAAAGACAATGTTGACTGGCATTTATTTTAAATCTGTATAGTCATTTATTTCTGACCATACTTAGAAGTAAGGAACTAAAATATTAATTTATTCATTAAAATGCAAAATAATGACAACTAAGAAAGATCAGTCTCGGTCCTACATCCTTCAGCATAATGAATTTATCCACATATGGACCTGTGCTACACTGAGCCGTATACTCCCAAATTTACTGAAAAGTTCCTTCATCTATGATTTGGAGCAAGAAGACAGAGTTGCAGAAGCATCTGGATACATGGCCATAGGCAGATACAAAATGATAACATCAGCACTGAGATCCACCAGGGTCCTCCAGCACTGCTTTGATGATGTTGTATTTGGCTATGATAATATAGCCAGATTTTTCTCTGAGCCTACTTGCTGTCTGGGAAGCATGAACTGGTTGGATGGGGTGGCTTCAGGGTCTTTCCAGTAAGATGGAGGGATATCAACCCCCATATAATGGCCAGAATCCTTTATCAGCTACTTAGTGAGGTATACTTAATTTAACCTCTTTATTTTGTCTTCCTCAAAGTCAAATATAGGCTATGCAGTTTTCAGTTTTCAAAGACTATTAATAGTCTGGAATGTATTCTGCACAAAATTCACACATGGTATTTTGGCAGAGAAAATCACATTTTTTGTGTGCAGGAAACCACTTCTTTTCTGTACAGAAAAATAGTTTTCTATAGAAAATGCTGAGCTTTGCAACCCTCCCTCCACATACATATGAATTTGGCTTAGAATAAGTCTTGAACTGCTAGGATTCTTGTCAGCCCATGTTTCTCTTTGCCAGAGTTTCCCAATACATATTTTAATCATTTCTTTAAAAGTTTTTGAATACTCTTTCCATCCCTAGCCCACATAGTCTTCAGTTCACAGAAAATGTTTGTACTTTAAAAGTGATTGTGACAAATCTTGCTCCTTCATGTACCCTCTTGGTTTAATATCAGATACATTCAATTTGTCAAAGAGGATCATTATAAACAATGAATAATCTTGTAGCACCCTAAAGACAAGAAAATTTTATTTGCTAAAAGTTGTCATTGACTTCAGTTCACTTCTTGGGATGCCTGGAAGCTTACAAATAAAAACTTTAAGATGACAATAGACTCTTGATAATCTGAAACCATGTCTGAGTGCCATTCTCTACACTTTCTTTAACATGCAGGCAGCAAAGGACACCACCCCATCATCATTTCATATCTTCCATCATTTCACAAATGAAAATTGGGACATTGATGCAGCAACATCAGAGTGTGGCCAAAGCACACACATTTACTTAGAAGTAAGTTGCACTGAACGTATTCTGGCTTACTTCTGAGTTTGTTGTTGTCTGTCTTCAAGACACCTGGGACTTAAAGCAATTCTAAGGTGAACCTGTCACAGGGTCTGACATGCCCGAGATCATCCAGTAGGTTGCCATGGCTGAGTGGAAATTTGAACCCTGGTCTCCGGAACTATGGTCTAATGTTCAGATTACTACACCAGATTGGTTCTTATTTACTTCTGAGTAGGGGTGGGCCAACCAAATCCTTGGATCCTTGAATCCTTGGCAAGGATTCAAGATTCATGAATCTGAATCATTGCACCAAAATAGGTGAACCAAAACTTTTGAATCCACCAACCAAAAAATACAGATCTTGTGCTCCCAGTTCTTTTCCTGCCTGCCACCAGCAGGATCCTGCCTGGGGCTGGTGGGAGAAGATTGTGGGGAGCGTGATCTCACACTCTCCACTCTTCTCCCACCCACCGCTGGCAGAATCCTGCCCGGGATCCTGAAAGTGAAAACTATTATTTAATTTGTTTTTCATTAAACAAAGATGTCAAATTCTGATTCAAAAACAATTTTCAGTAGAGGTGCTTTCTTTCCCTTGCTTTTTAAACCCCTGTTTAAAAAAACGATTCCAAAAATTCAAGATTTGTGAACTTTGTGGATTCCCAGAACCTTCCAGGGATTCGGATTCAGATTTGAATTCAGAAAATTCTGGATTTGTCCCATCCCTACTTTCGAGTAGGTATGTGCATACTTACATTGTTAATTTAAATAGAATATTCATCTTCTTAGAGAAAGACTGATTTTCCCTCTTATACATGGATACATGGATACATAGATACACAAACACATTCCCCTTTTCCCTCTCACAAACACACATTTCTCCCTTTGTCCCTCACACACAGATAAACAAGCATGTACATGTCTCTGTGTCTCTCTGTCTGTCTCTTCTCTCTCTCTCTCTCTCTCTCTCTCTCACACACACACACACACACACACAGTATACCCATTTATCTCTATCACAGAAGTATACAATCCTTCGAACTTATTCAGGCCTATAGGCGTACACAGATACAGACACCCAGAGACACACACAATGAAAGTTCATGTTTGTCTCCTGCCAATCTCTAGCCAGCCTCTCACACTCCTGTGGCAAAGCAGTGCACCAAAACGCACATTCTCATCCTCCCAAGCAGAGCTAATAATGCCATCTCTTTGAAACCAGCCATTCTTCTCTCAGCCATGTAGTGTTGTAGCTGCTTGTGATGTCATGGACGTTTGGGTGCAAAATGTTATTTCATTTGTTATATATATCAGAGGTAATAAGGTAAGGGGTGAGAGACTGAAATGTTGACAGTGAGTGATGATTGGGAGAATGTCTGTGGGAAATTGTATAAGGTTGGTAAATGACAGTCACAGGATAACTGATATAGTTTGGTAGCTGGAGAAGGAGTGGATTAGTAAATAAATGAATGGTAAGGGTTCATTTACTTAGACAGGTTTAAATATTAACTTGTGATTTTTAAAAGTCTGTGTCCATTTCCACACTATCCTGGCATGGGGGCATGTTGAAGCCAGACTGTGATGTGTGCTACAGCACGACATCGTTGCACTCCTACTCCTGTCATGTTCCCAGCTGTTGCAATCACACATTATATTATTATAATGTGTGATTTTACAGGGGGAAAAAATCTGGTAATAGGCCACTTTTGCATGACATCAGCTGGGGCTGTGCAGAAAGGGTAGAAGCACTATTTAGGCACTATCTTCCTCAGTCCAGCACAGAAAGAGGCTGGCTGCATTGTGAAAGGAAGGAACGTGTCCTGAGTTCTACCATCCACTGGCAGTTGTCTAGATGAGGAGGGGAGTTTTGAGGATGTACTCCCATCCTGGCAGTGGCACTGGGGGATGATGCCAGGATGTTGAGGGATGCAGGTAATGTGCAGAAAGGACCTGTGTTAGCTAGGTATGGAGTATAAGACAGAATTAGATGTGTTTTAAATGTATTAAATAATCAATCTGTTGTGTTATGCTCAGTTTATGTTAATGAAATATTGTTTTTGTATTTATATGCTTTTGGCCTCTAGGAATACTACATATTACAAAGTTTGGATTCAGACACAGTGTCTGTGATGGCAGCAGTAAATAAAGAGGCACAATGTGCATTGGGGATATAAGTTGTATAATATCTTACACAAGTATCTTGAGGGAACCTAGGAGATCTACACAGTTAGTGGCCACAGGAGGAGGATAGGAGCAAGTCCTTACATTGATGATAGAGGTGGAAGAAAGGGAAAGCCTACATTCTTTGTGGTAACAGTGAGATTTGTAGAACTATTCATATGTGGTGGTAGTAGATATTTCAGTAGAGCCTCACACCAGGTGGAAAGGCAGCAGATTAAGTGGTAAACCCCCACACCACTCTCCTTTCCAAGGGGCCATAATACAGCCTTCTACTGCTGACAAAGGAACAAACAAGTCTAACAATTCCTGACTTGTCTTCCATATACAGGATACAGACACAGATACAGACACACACAAACACACACAATGTTGAGAAAACAGACTGCATAGTGTTCACCTGTGCAATCTGTGCATGGTTTTCTTGGGAAAAATAAAACTAATGGAAGGCATGCTATTTTGCTTGCATAGAAGGTTCCAGATCTGAAGAGGACAGTTTACAGTTTGTCTTTCCAGTCAAACAAGATGATTGGAAAATCAGAGATGTTGCTCATGTGGAAAACCTCCTTGCAAACAGGGATCTCTCCTCCTTGGATACATTGGTTTCAATATGAAGACATCATGAGTTACAACATCATCTGATGCCACCATCACCCTTGACTTACTTTTTCTTTCCAAGCTTAGTTATGATGCTCTTCAATACCAACAGGCAAAATTTATCATCTGAGCAAGCACATATTGTCGGACAATCTCATGTCTAATGCAAGATTGGCTTAGTCTTAATAGCTATTCACTCTACCTGCTTCACATGAAGATTGACATTAATATTTGCTTGTTGTTGACATGGGTGCATTTTTGTAATCTCCTTCAGCTGTGTAGTTCTGGTGCTGTGTGGCTTATGATGAGCACCTGCAACTGCAAAAATTTAACACCTATGCAAACAGAAGTAAAAGATTCTATATTTAGCCTGTCAGAGTAAGAATATTATCTGTTAGATCAGTGGTTCTCAACCTGTGGGTCCCCAGATGTTCAAAAACTTCAGCTCCCAGAAGCCCTGAGCATTGACCATAGTGGCTGGGGCTTCTGGGAGCTGAAGTCCAAAAACATCTGGGGACCCACAGGTTGAGAACCACTGTGTTAGATCCTCATGAATCCCACCTGAGCAATTCTAACCACTGCACAAAATGTTAAGGGAGGGAGGGAGTTTGCTGTCTTGGCACTCTAAATGCAAGAATAGTGGCTTTCCAAAGCAGACTTCTATAGTACGAGTTGAGCCCTAATTGAAGGAGCTGATTTGTGCAAAGCATATGACATTAAGGTCATTATTACAATTATGGTTAGTTGCCTTTTTTCCTCCCTCTGTGAAATCCCCTTACTTTGAAATATATCATCTAATTTGCATTTTATTCCAATCTCCTGATATTTGATCCTCTATATATATATTTTAACTCCCACAGCATACGCTACTAGATAAAGGAGGATTGTTGAGTCAGCAGCCTCAAGGTAGCACAGAGTGTAATTACTGTGTTTCCTTTTCTAGTCTCTTCTGGGGCAGACACCTGCTTTGTAGGCATGGAAAATGACTCATACAGCAACAAGGTAGGCCAATGGATTCTCATTTCAAACTCTCAGCATAAATACAAATGTTGAACTGGCAGAAATGTTAGAGTGTACTTCTGAACCAGTCAGCTCCAGTTGGGAATATCTGCATGGGTTATACACTGAAGACAAAATTCAAGAAAGCTTTTGCTCATCTTAAATGGACAGCCCTAACTAAACCTCAGAAGAGATTGTACTTTCCACATATCTTAAAGCTGGTTTCAGGAGTGTTCCTACAGTATATTTCCCATGAGATTAATCTTTTCCCTTGTGAATTTGCAACTTTAATTGGTGGTACATGAGTTTGCTTTTTCCCCTCTTCCCTCTTCGTCTCTTTTTCCTTGTTTGTTATCTCCGCGATTTCAGCGTGAAAATCTATACATACAGAGAAGTGTATTTGTTATTTTCTACCTTAGTCAAAATGTATCTTTGATGGAAAGCTAAAGAAGACCAAATATTTTCCTCATTAATTATTTTTAACAACAAGGAATGATTGCTGCAACAGTATATATTACTTGCAATAAATATATTTTTGAAAGATTTTTGTCTGCAACAACATTCATGATAGTTTGTTTGGTCTTTTTAAAGTACTATAACATATTCTTGATTATTTGATTTAATGTCTCCCTATGATTGAAACTCTTGGTTTCTGTCTTTTTAAAAAAACAAAACAACTTATTTTATGTTTTATTTCCTGTTCTTACCACTTCACATGTTAGGAGTTTGGGTTCAGATTTCACCATTTCTTGTATCACCTTTTCTTCTTCCACACTGATGGTTTGCCATACATCCTTTCATACTTCCTAATATATCTGTTTGTTTTAGAATTCAAAATGAATACATGCACACACAAGGCAATCTTGAGGTCAGGAGCTGCAAGTCAAACTAACTGTCTGGATTTTGTTGAAAAAAAAATAACAGGAGGACAATCTTTTCAATTTGTCTATAGGCTAGATGGGCTGCTAGAGGTGCTTAAGATTCTACACACAACTGAATACTGTTTCAGATCATGTTGCTTCCTATACATTTAAGAACCATAATAATTGAAATCTTATGTTGTATCAGTGTAGATATCTATTGGCACAGTTATGCTACTCTGGTACTACACAATCTTTTTACAAAATATTATCACAGTGCAACATAGAAGAAACATAAGAAATTGAATGCCCATATCTACTATCTCATTGTGAAATGAACAAAACAGAGGTAGTGTATGTTAATACACACTGACACATTACTCTATATGCATTACTGTACATGTGCAATGATTCCGCTTGCAGAACCCTTCTCCCTCCACCACCAGCTGGAGGTGTTTCTTTCACCTTGTCCAAAAGAGTCACTCCACATGCATATTGAAACTTACATCTTTATATGTAACCAATAGGACATTGGTCATTATTTCCAGGTATACAATTTCACTCTAGGGAAAAATTAATGGAAAAATTAGTCACCAGACCCACACTTCTCAGCAGAAAGTTACACGATGAGCAGTTTGATAATCTCTTCTTTATTTATTCGTTGTTTATTCCCCTTCTTTTCCTCAGTTCCCTTAAGGGAGTGTACATAGTTCTGTTCCTTCCTACTTTGTCCTCACAACAAAAGCCCTGTAAAGTTGGTCAGGATGAATTAGGTCACTGGCCCAAGGTCAGCCACTGAGGCCATTTCCGCACGAGGGAATTAAAATGGCCCAGTGCGTCCTCTCACAGAGGTCGTCTGCACCTTGGAGTGGACTAGGTCTGGACTACTTACCTGAGATCCACACCTCAGTCCACTCTGAAACGCCCCCAACTGGTCCTCCAGCGTGCTTTTAAAAGAAAGGTAGAAAACCATTCTTTAATTTTTTGGAGTGCACCATTGTGTTCCTGCTCACTTGTGCACATTCAAAGGCTCACACCAATGCGAGCCTGCAATCTGCGGAGCATGGGCTTTAGGTATGCCAAGTTTCAGCGGTTGGTCAGGACCCACGAACAACTGGAAACCACCATTTTGGAAGCCGGAGCATTGCGGATCGAAGACCTCGCACTGCTCTGATTCACCCTGGATGAGACGGAGGAGCCCTGTGGAAGGGCTTAAGGGACAGTCTGAGTTGGTCCTTGCCCAGAAGATCCAGTAAGTAATGGCATAGAGCGATTCCCTCACCTCATGCGGAAATGGCCTGAGTTTCATGGATTACAGAGAACCTGAATGTGGAGTCCCAGTCCACTCTTTTCCATACACCACCACTATTGTAAGCATCTATTGAGTCCTTATAAAAAATTATATTCAGAAATACATTGAAGATATAAAGAGCAGGGAACTAACCTCCCTTCCCTTCTATAGAAATGTGAAGCGATAATTTTCTGGAAAGACTTTCTGGAAACAGCTTTCAATACTTATAAATGCAAAACAACTCATTACTTTTTTCTTGTACTGGGTTCCTATTGATTAGGACAGTGAAACCACTAGTTGACTCAACAGTTTCTCTTTCCACAAAGCCTTATATCCTAAAACATGGGAAGTTCCTCATCACTTCAAATGCTAACTAATAGGCTGGATATTTATTGGAGAAGCAGTTCACAAGTAGACAGTTTGGTGAGCAAGATAACTATGAACCGAGTAATGGCACTTGGAAGGACTTGTATGTGACTGCATTTTGATGTTATCACATTTTTACTCATGTGCCTTGTTGATTCTGCACTTGGTCGGGTTGGCACCCTGGTCAGGTTGGCACCCTGCAGAAAGTTTAATCTGTATTTGATTTTCACAGCTCCTCTTTTTATGTTTTCCTTCCATCTTTTCCATTTGGTCTAGTCAGAACGAAAACTCCAGTTTGAAGGCTGAGTTGGAAGGAATGCAGGAAGAGCAATCTACATACCATGAGGGAGTACACTTTTATTTATGACTCATATATTTGTCATGTGATACATCTTTGCTTTTCATATACATGTCATAACTTTGTACTTCGATATTTGTTGACAATATCAATGGCAGTAAAAATAGAGATTATGTCAGCACCCAATTCATTTAATGAGCAATAATTTAACATGCATGTACACAACATTGTGATTGTAGCATCAGCAAATTTGTGACAGTTTAGTAAGCATCAAGAACTCTAATTATCCATCCAATACTCTGTTCTTGGTACCTTCTTAAAATATGAATGATTTGGAATGAAGGGCAAGGTTCTGTCATCCATCCTAATTACTGAAATTACCTTCAGTTATCTAGGTATATTGTGAAGAACTTGCCATAAATTCTCATTACAGAAGACATATACTAGGGAATTATTGCTATGCAGTTGAAATGAATTCCAAAACCTCTAAATCAGAAAATATGGGTTTCCTAACTCCATTACTATGAAGTATGTTTCACCCATCAGAGCAGTATATTGGCAGCAGGCAGAATGTATTTTAGGGTACAGCAAATCCTCAAGACATATTTGTATCAGCTGAAGTATTTTCCCTACATAGATTGTTTGACAATATGGAGAAAGTCTGTCTATGACTATGGAACTCATTCCTGGTTTCATTCTCTGTGCTATGAAACCAGTGAAACTTTTACTATTGGCAGAAAGTAGTTGGAGACACAGACATTTCACATTACAACTACTTTTCATCAGCTGTATGCCCCAGCCCTTAGTGTCTTGACTGAACAGCTAGCCTTCTACTGTAGCTACAATGCAGGAGACCCTAAAACCAAGTGATCAAACAGTGCAATGTTTGTCAGAAAATGGAAGTAATCACTTGTTATCCCTGATTTGTTATTTAAATTGCTAATTGAATTGAACAACATTGACATTATTAAACAGTTGACAAATTATTAATGTTTTATATTATTTTGATAACTGGAAGATGCAATTTTGGTTCAGTTTCTTGCCATTGTGGGTCTCTTTTTTTTACAAAATTAATGAATTTAAAAAAATAAAACTGAAGTTTTACTAGGATGACATTATTAATATTATTAATGTTAATAAATTAATTTTAAATTTAACATTAATGAATAAGCATAAAACACAAGCTTCCAGGTTTTGATGCTTGGCATATGAGTTCATTGTGTTTTGAAAGATGGCATGCCTCATATTTGTTTGGGAAAACAAGATTCTCCAAATCTCAGATAGGCTGAAACCAGGAGAGGTCTTCTGCTGTCTCCAACCCTCTTATCAGCTATTTCTACAAATGCATTGATTTGAAGGGACTGAAGACAAAAAACAGCAAACAAAAAAGTTTGCAAAGTCAAGGACTCTACCTAAGTTTCCCATTCTTTGCAATGAAGAATGCTAAGCATGTAGGAATTCTCCATTGTCAGCTAGAACTTTGGGGATTGTAGCAATAATAGCAATAGCATTTATTTCTATACCGCTTATCAACTGAGTGTTATCTAAGCGGTTTACAATGTATTTTAGCTAATTGCCCCCAACAAGCTGGGTACTCATTTTACTGACCTGCGGAAGGATGGAAGGCTGAGTCAACCTTGGAGCCCAGCAGGATCGAACTCACAACCTCTCATAATTCACAGTAATTTAAGCAAAAACTACCATCCCCAGAGCCAGCAATGTGGGCTCTGAGCATACTCATAAATCTTCACTGAGGGTGAAGACTATTAGATGCATTCCCCGGCATAGTTCTGCAAAGCATAGGTTTTATAACTCTTGGCCCATGAGTCATGAGAAATAAAAGTTACAGTATTGGTGACTGTGTGAGGAAGAATACTTTAGATGCAGGAACAGTTTAAGAGTAGCTGTCAGTTTTAGCCTGGGATATTTTTTTGACAATGTGAATTATTGGAAAAAATGATTATGCTTGGCAGTAGGAAAAGAGGGAGACTGCACTAAAAGTGGATTGATTCACTCAAAGAAGCCACAACTCTGAATTTTCAAGACTGGGGCCAGGCAGTTCATGACCAGAGCTCTTGGACATCTCATTTTCGTAGAGTCAGCATTCATAGGGTTGATACCATTAAGTTATTTTTTTAAAACAAAAAACAAAAAAAACCCTGCATGCTACAAGCTTCCATTCCAAAACACAGTTTCCTTTAATCCACTTTACTGTTGTCTCAATATCTTCAACAGCACATAGGAAAGCATCACTGGACATAGTAGGAACTATGTGGCCATGTCACCTGTAACTCTCAAAGAAACTGAAAAGTTACGGCTACTACTACTACTACTACTACTACTAAGGAACACCACTGCTGCGTAAAGTACCTTGGCTGAGCTCTATGGTCTGCGAACAATACACAGGGTGTTTTGGGAAACTCTGCATCATATTGTGTATAGGCAGAATCAAAGTATATGATCAGAGCTTATTGTTTCGGGCTACAACTCCCAGAAACCATCAGTCAGTGGGGACAATAGGGCCATTCGAATCCACCCTCTCTAAGCAATCCCTGCTAGATTGAATGAGGCATGATTGTTGTCACGTTTGTATAGGATAGCAGCCAAACCTTGTTTGCCTAAGTACTGCAAATATACAAGACAACAGAGCTGTCTTCAGTAGTAAAAAAGTCACATCTGCTTGTCAAATATAAATAGTGATTCGTATTATGACATTATACAGAATAATGTAACATCTGTTACTTTTCATGTAAGCAAACAGAAGTATTTATTTATTTATTATGAAAAATTATCTCCTTTTCCCACATTCACAAAAATGTGCAAAGATTCAGTGAACTGCTGCTGGATTGTAAAAGAGACATGTAATCTTCCACTGAAAAATGAATTACAGAAACACTAGGATATGATAGGTCAATTTGACTTAAGGTGGTTTTTGTTCTTTGTTTTTTTAAAAAAGACTATTTCACCATCTAGAAATGAAATAGCATATTTAGTGATGAACAATAGTGGCAAAACTATTGACACAATAAATAATCATCAGCTCTCGTAGTCTTAAATGGCATTTCCAAATGCATACACAAAAGAAACAGAATTCTTGGAACAAGGCATTGAACATCACGTGGTAATTCAAGGAACATTTTAGTTATTTGTTGGGATAAATAGGAGTTATTTATTATTTATTCCTTAGTCAGCAAAACTCTCAAAAATAGATGAGTGTTTCCAGGGAAATCAATTTTGAGAATGACCAATTTTTTTAAAAAAACACACACAAATTGACATTAATAGAAATATCTTTCCATATGTGACAAATAAAATACTCCTAATTGTTCACTGGAACATTGTTGGATTCCTGTGCGGTTTGAGGTTAATATAGTACATTCATGTTGTGCTTCTTAATTATATGGCATATTCAATTTGATTTTTTTTAATAAAAACTTGTTTCTTCTTCGGTGTAATGTTGAAGGAGGAAATGCTAATTAAATACCTTATTCCAGTCAATGATCACTATACAACTCAAAGTCAGGGGGACAATATGGAGGATACACAAAGAGGAGGATACACAAGATCCTTCTTGTCAATTTACCCACTGTGTTATGGAACTGCAGGGACACAGCTGCTTCCTACACATGCTCCTATGCACACACCACCTACATGCTGTAGTATATTTGGTGTGTATACTGGTGCACTGAAAATGTGTTATGCTGATACGCATGCATAGAATTCTTCTACATGGGCAAAAAACAGAAGTCAATCAGTGTCTTTCATCTTTTGTTACTAGAAACCAGGCAGAGCTGTTCACAAATGACTTCTTGAAGTTCCCCATGTCATATGTGGATGAAATTGGATGGTACCAATTTTTCCAAATCACTTTGGAGGGAAGAGAAAACCCTAAACAGTTTCTTGGGGATGAAGTTCACTATTTCCTTTGCTTATTTTCTTAAGACGTCTAAGTAGAGTTGGAAACAACTATTGTTTTAGTAGCTTGGCCTTCATTTTGCATTCTCCACAACACTCTGGAGCGATTGTCCATCCTGGATTTGAAAGGGGGCCCAAATGGCAGATTCCAGTGAAAAATGGAAATTCACCAGAGAGAGACAGGAAGTTAGAGAGAGGGATTTCTGGAGATGAAAAAGAATATATATATATATATATAAGAAATTGCCTCAGAAGAATGCATTCCACATAGTTTTGGCCTAGCTTAGTTTTTGCTTGTTGTTGTGTGACAATCCAATTTGTAGCAAGATATTTACAATGATATGTTTACTTATGTATTTACTTATATGTGAAAACAGGGAAGAATTTCCTCATTCTTTTGTATCAGTTGTGTGAATATACAGAGAAGTATCTTAGAAGGTGGGAGAACCTACAATTTCTCTGTCTGAAGGAAGTGAAAATATAATTATCACGTTTTAAAATTGTGAGAAAGACTGAATCCAAACTGTGTATTCTTATGTTTTATCCCAAGAACACAGCAATTGATTACCTAACTAGAGATCTATTCAGGATAATTATCTGGCAGTCTCTAACATTTCCAGGCAAGGTTCTAGAGGATATGGTGGCCTCCTGGCTCTAGTGATTGCTGGATGAGATAAATGATTGAGATCCATTCCAATCTCGTTTCAAGCCTGGTTACAGGACAGATAAATAGATCAATGTATTGAATTGGTTTTCTAATCATTACAGTTACAAGTGATAAAAAAACTACTGCAGTTCAATTACAATACAACAAAAGTATTGCCACAACACATTTACATTAATGTTACAATGACCTGAACTAAAAATATGCCATCCAGTAACCCACACACTCTCCCCTCTTTTTTCTTTAAGTTGGTAGTCTTGATTGCAAAAAGGGCTACTGTCTGAGACATGCAGAACCACTCAAAAAGAAAGTGAGTTTCTTCATCACAGACCAGTTTCTTATGTGGTCAAAAATGGGCCCAGATAATGCTCCCAATAGCCTGAATATAAATGACACTTGAATAAATAACCTGCCAAGTACTCTATTACTTCGACATTGCATATACACAACCTATCTGTGAGTTGAATGCCCTAGAATCTTCCCTGTAGGATCATTGTGACCATCATCTCAAACGAGAGATGAGTAAAAGCAATATGTTGATTCTTTCTCAACTCAGAAAAAAACCTCCAGATATTTCTCTCACTTAAATTGTGACTTAGCTAGTCATTTTAAAATAGATATTTCTTTGGAAACCTAATTTCATTCACTGTTGCTAGCTTGAACCAATAGGTATATAGCCTTAGCTGAATGGGCTCTGAGACTACCATCATTCCAACTTCATATTTAAGCACATAGGCTGGACAAGCTGGAAGCACTCCCAAAATATTATGGATGAAAAAAGAGATTTTGGACTCTTTCTAATTTCTTGTAACCAGAAAAAACCCAAACCTCTGAGCCATACGTTAAGACTGACCACACCTTTGCCTTATATGCATTAAGTGCTGGTAAAAGAGGTCCTAGAAAACTATAATTCAAAAGACAATTCAGGAAAAAAGCAACAGGCAGTTGCTTTTAGCTCATTTCTATTGATCTGCAAGGATTAGTTGTAAGGCCTCACTTTGAGGATCCCTGATATCAGTATGGTTTGGATGGCCACCATATCTAATTGGCATCATATTTAACACTTTAACACTTTAATTGGCAATAAGATCAAATTCAAGCCTGAGAGGTGACTGAGAGGTCAAACCAAGTGAGAGAAGAAATCTGACTGTAAATGCAAGAAAGACAGGCTAGTCAACTTAAACACCCTCTAGGTGAGATTAGGTCAATTGCCAAGCTGTAGCTGTTGTTTCTGTGGATGATTGGCTTAAATAGAAGCTGAATGTCTTTCCAGGGAACATTATTGGGAAAAGCCCACCAGGATACTGATTGACAGATACTCATCCCCAGTCCACCCGGATTCCTTCCTCTTGCCTCATAGCACCCACAATACAGAGCTATTACAACAGTCATCATGGCTTTGTCATCCAAACACTGCAAACATTAGTGGGTTGATAGTCCGTTGTCTGTGTTGCAACTCCCATTGTTCCACACCTGAAACTGCACATACCTTCCACTGCTGCAGGCTATTTTTTGGGTACAAATACCTCTGATTTCAGGATGCCCAGTGCAGTCTCTTGAAGATCTACCCATCACTCTGTCTGTCTGGCTCCTGAATGAGAACCATCCTTAGGTCCTGTCTAAGCAAACCACATTTCAGCTTCTTCATACTCTTCTGTATTGGTAATCATAAATCCCCTCAAAACTCTCAGCCTCTCTATACATATCCCCACCCTTTATCCTTCAGTCAGGTCTTGTGTGAATGTGTATCTTGTGTGCATGCATGAGTGAATTCCCCTCAATAAAAAAACATTTTTAGTTTACTTTTGAATCTCTGGCTGGTTCTTTTCCTGTGTGAACCTGTAAACATTGGTAGAAAGGTCTCATTAAGTTACCCCTCGCCCCCACAAGCCTCTTCTTTGAGCTAATTAATTCCTTACTTTTGCACAGAGGCACTGGCATCACAAGGTGGCCATTGTGGCACCTACATTTTGAAGTAACACAGTAATCTGCAGATGAGATTACTAGCCCGAGATACGTCAGAGAATTCACCTGTTCAATTTCATTGGACCCAAGGAACCACACATAGTGTTTCTTTTTCCTTCCAAAAATTAAGACTTTTGATTCCTTATTGTTAATTTCTGCATCATTCTCCCTGCAGTATGAGTTACATTTCCTGAGTAACCCATACAAAGCAACTTGTGTCATAGCACCAATATATTGTCTGCATATAAGAGGGCATTCACTGTGGGCATATGAAACTTTTGCCTAGAAACTTTAGAGACCAAATCATTAATATAAAAGTTAAAAAAAATGGAGCAAGGATACATCCTTGACAGGCCCCTTGGCCAGTGGGGATTTTATTATTTAATGCATGATTCACCCCAAAAAATATTTGTTCTAGCCAATTTGCCCATGACAAGTTCTATTTATAGAATCAAATGCACTTAAGCCAATGAAGACAGTAAAGAGCTGGTGTAAAGTTGTTTATTATTTTGATATCAAAAGGGAAGGGATAAAGCAGTTATCTATAACTGACCAACCTTGTCTGAAAAACAGACTGCTCTTCTGCTAAAACAGAATTATGTTCAACCCAATCTTCTAATTTCTGCAGGAAGAATTTAGCATAATTTTGTCTGAGATGTGAATTAAGAAAATGGACCTATAAATTTTTAGATCCCCTCTATTTCCTTTTCTAAAGAGAGGAATTATTATCTCAAGTTTCCATCCAATTGGTATACAGCCAGTGCTATTTATGTGTGAACAAGCCAGCCAACATAACCGCCCACAGGTCTATATTTTCTTTGAGAAAATCAGGAGGCAGAAAATCCTCTTCTAGGGTTTTACTGTTCTATAATGATTGGATAAGTAGCTTGATCTCCGGAGTGGAGACTGGGGGTCATTTAGGCAGGGCATCAATAACACTACAGCTATCAGCACTATTGATTATTTTATCTATTCCTATCTTAGTTTTAAATAAATCAGAGTAACAAACTTCCCATTCATTAGAAGGAATTGGGATCATGGGATGGCAACTAAAAGTTCTAAGTTTAACTGACACTAATTGCAAAAATGCAGCAGGATATTTATTTCTGGTCACCTGTTTTAAATCTGCCCAGTCCTTTGTGAAATAACATGCTTTCTTCTCAGCAATCAGTTTCAGGCATAAATACAAGAGCACTACAACCCAAAGAATCATGAAGTATTCTCATTTGCCTCCTCAGACAATTCCCCATTCTGCAATCTGCATCAAGCCAGGTTGATTTCATATTCCTAGGGTAACAAAACTAGCTTGAGTTGATAACCAGGATTTGATCTGAAGACATACTGACTGAAATGCCAAGGCAACAGAGTCAATCCTTGTATGCATATCACAAGCCATATCTTTCAGAGTTCTGCCCTTACATGAATACACAAAACCCTTGATTTTTAAAGTCTCCACCTGGTGCCTTCTTAACCTTTTCTCATTTACTATGTTAAACCTACTTGTGGTACATTTATCATTAGTCACTGATATGAATCTATACTTAAATGGGCTGATATTGGCTAATGATCACTTTCTTCTCTTAACATTTACTGTTATACCTCAGAATACTTTGACTGGAGACACATATATAGTCTGTGACACTGCCTACAGAATGTGTAAAGTATGTGAATGGATATGGGAACTTAAGATCATTAAGTCCAAGAATCTGAAGACTCTGTTTATTAGTTATTTCCAACAAATGCTGTCCTATTTTGTTAACATTTTTATCATTGTTGACCTACAAGACAACTCTTGTTAATTCATTTTGTAATCCCTACCTGAATGTTTACTGTGCTGGTGTGGAGCCTATTCTGACATTAAAGTCACCCATCAGAATAATTAGAGTATTAGATTTAGATTCTAGATTTAGGTCCTCCAAATGTTGTTGGAGTAGTAATGAGAATTAGCTGGAGGTGTATAGATATTTATAAGGATTAGGCTTGAGACTGAAGTTTTAATATGGCTACAGTGCAACTTGGAGGAGGGGTTTCAGAAGATCAGCAATCAGATACCCAACCCAACTCAAATCTTCCTTTACCAAAATTGCTTACCTCCACCAATGTTCCTCTGCCCTTTATTTTACTTGAGAATTTATATCAGATTTTATAACTAGGGAACATATTTGTATTGCTCGTAAGCCACGTTTCTTGAAGGGCAATTATATCAGACTTGCATAGGAATTTTGTCAATTTTTCACCCTGTTGGCAGGGTTTCCAGTCAACAATATTCCAGGAAAGAAGACTGCCCCACCAGGCTGGGAATAATGTGGGCTGTAAGGGTGTGCTTGTCACTGTGGGCCAACTGTTGACAAGTTGATCCACTGAGCTCCCAAAATGATGCCATTTCATTCCAAGTTATCCTTTCTTTCACAATGCTCAGGCTGAAGGCTTTCAATCAGATCTAAACAGATCAATTTATCCTTTTCAGGGCTTAATATACTCACATTTGTTTTTATAGAGTTGACTATATCCTTCATAGGGTCCAAAGGAACATTAGGAGAAGTAGAACAACCCAGTTCCTTATCATCTAATTACCTCATGGTCTGCCAACCTGTACTACTCAGATCCACACAATTTTGCTGTTTAGCTCAGATTTGTTACTTTTCGTTAATTACAAACCATCCATTTCAGCTATTCTCCTAGTATTAACTAACTTTGCAGAAATTCTGCATATACTAAAGGGGAGGGGTATATGTTTTTAAAAAGTCTTACTAGAAGTAAATAAATCTTTAAAAAAAACACCTTTGCCTTAAAAATTAAACTGGCTATACTCTGGTCCCTGAAAAAAAAAATACAGCATACATGCTCAAGCTGTCATTAAGCAAATAATCCATGTGCACAATATCACGAGGATACAGGGCACCTGGAAGAACCCCTTCTAAAATAAGAAGGAAATGAACAATGCACTCTGATTGATGAAGGAAACTCCTTGGTTTGTCATAATTCATAAATACCAACTTTTGAGAGATGAACACCAGATTTTAGCTAGATTTTAAACTGCAGTTTGTTTGCAACTCTGGAGGCTGAGAGGTAGCACCCAGCTTGAAGGATTCTGTATATTCTGACAATATGAGTGTCTCTTCTTCCTGCTGGTCTTGGGGGTTATGGGACAGGCACAGCTTTAGTCACCTTGTTGGATTACCTGTTCTGGAAACTAAACAGGGGAAGTGTGTCCCTGTTGGTTCTGGTGTACCTCTTGGCACCTGTCGTTGACCATGATATACTTCTGGGCTGCCTTGCTGGGATGTGTTTTGGGGGCACTGTTTTATGTGGCTTTTTAAATTCCTGGATGGGAAAACTCAGAATGTGGTGCTGGGGAGACTTCTGTTCAACTCCTTGACTATGGGGTTCCTCAGGGGTCAGTTTTGTCTCCCATGCTATTTAACATATAGATCTCATGAACACTGGCTAGTTCCATGTTCAAGTAAATGGCTCAGAATTCTTTTAAAAAAATATTACCATAGCTTTATTGTAAGAACCCCTCCCCCCCCCAAAAAAAAACCATGTGCTGGCATGCACTTTGGATGCATGCTCCTGCTCAATTGAAAGGTAGTGAATAAGGATTCAGCCTATGCTGGATGGGATTACACTCCCTCTGAAGATTCAGGTCAACAGGTTGGGTGTGCTCTTGGATTCAACCCTGAGCTTGGAAGCTCAGATTGCAGTGATGGCTAGGAATGAATTTACACAATTAAAGCTTGGGTGCAAGCTGTACCTATTTCTCAAGATGTCAGATCTGGACATGGTAGCACACACCTGAGTTAAACCCTGTTTGGATTTCTGTAACATGCTCAATGTGAAGCTGACTTTGACAAATGTTTGAAAATTTCATTTGGTTCAAAGAACTCTGGTCAGATTGCCACCTGGGGCTACAACAGCTCCACTAACTGGTTTTGACCTCTAAAGCTCATATGGCTCAGATCCAGATAATTTGAAGGACTGTAATTTTTATGAGCCTGCCTGTTCTCTAAGATCTGTTGGGGAGAACCTACTTTCTGCCCCACCACCTCCAAAGGTACATGTGGTGGGAAAAATGGAAAGGGCCATCTCAATGATTGCCTCAGACTTGCCTGTGAATCTCCTTCACAGAAAAGTTAAACTGTTTAATGTGGTTTTAGTTTTGTTATGTTTTTTGTTTAATCTCTTTTTAACTTTTGTATTTTGTGAATGTTTAACTGTGTTTTTTGATTTGTTGCAAGCCACTTTGAGTCTTGAACTGCGAAAATAGTAAGGTAACAAGAACAACAAAAATGAGACAATGTCAGCCTGCCACATACATGTAGGCCACTACTGTTTTCTTTTAAATCTGACAAATTTTTAGCACTTCTTTTTACTGAAACTAACAAATAGTACTGCGCTCCTCACATTACCTCCAGTTGCCTTTTTTCCCCCTCATGCTGAATTTTTGTTGTTGTTGTGTGCCTTCAAGTTATTTCCAACTTGTGGTGACTATAAGGTAAACCTATCATAATCTTTGCCTGCTGGCAAAAGAAAAGCAGGGAGGAGTGTCGGAGTGGATAGCATGTTGAATTACAGTCCTACAATCCTCCCTGCTCTCCTTTTGCAGCTAGGCAAAGATCTTGTTCTTTAAGCATGCTTTTAATATGTAATTGCTCACAGGGAGGCTTCTTATCAGGGCATGTGCTTTTTTTTTTGAACTCTTGCATGCCTTTTAAATAATTGTATGTTGATTTAACATAATGATTTTCATTGTTTTAAAATTCTATTTTCAATATTTATTGACTCATTTCAGGATCTGCCTTAGGTCCTACTCCAGGAGAAAGATGGCACGTGGTATAAATATATAAATAAACATTGGGGGAAAAACAGTCCTCCTAAACTTTGTGTGGCCTCATGCCCATTAAAGTTGTGCAAAATAAATATCCCTCCTAACAGACTGCTTGCTTGCTTGAGCAAATACTGGGAAAGTGCATCATTCTGTCACTGTGTATATGGGATAAACAGATTCAATTTTGTTGTTGTGTGCCTTCAAGTCATTACCAACTTACAGCAGATCTAAGGTGGACCTATCATGGAGTTTTCTGGGGCTGAGAGTATGTGATGTGCCCAAGGTCACCCAGCAGTTTCCATGGCCAAGTGGGGAATTGAACCCTGATCTCTACAGTTGTAGTCCAGCACTCTAACCATTATACCACACTGGCTGTACAGATTAATTTTTACTAATCTCATGTTTCTTGAACCATAGATTGTGCTGATTCTTGCTATAAAGGACTATTCCCCACAACTACTTTGCTCCATGCCTGGGACTTAGATTTTTTGCTTGGATTCAACCACATGTATAATGTGTCAGTCACTATACAAGCTACAATTCCCATTAACCTCAGGCAGTCTTGCCTACACACGCACATGTACATGTGTGTGTATATATGTATATTGCTACAGAAGGATTGTCTGTGAAGGGATTGCCTATATTCATACTGCAGGGGGACTGCCTATGTTTGTGCTGAATGAATCAGAAGACAGGCAGACAAAAATAATGATAAAAAAGAACTACCCCCAAATGTATCAACTGTGCACCACCAGTGGGGGGAAAAAGTGTAACAAAGTAGAATCTATTATAACATAACTAAATTAAACATAATCTCCAGCAGTTTTCTTTAATAAATGAAAGACTGTAAACAACATACATTTCCAGAAAGAATTTTTTTAAAAGCCCTCAAATGCTTGAAGTTCGGGGAGATAAAGTTCAGATATCAGAAATGCGGAAAGCTTCAAGTGAATCAGAGTCAATACTGCATGTGAAGCCTTCACAGTTGGTGATAATCCTTGACTAGCTTGAAAAGAAGATTGCAACGTGCCATCGATGCGACTAGAAAACATGAAATGGTACACAATTCCTATCTTTTCTAAACTGAAAAATGTGAACAGAAGGCCACTCCAACTGTAGCCATTTTAAAGAATGCCTTAAATAATGAAAACACTGGCGAGCTTGAAGTGTATTATTTGCTTATTCACAAAGTAGGACTACTGCCTCCTTTTTTAGAACCATTGTCTATGTTTTGTATAGTATGTTTCTCACATATTTTGTTTATTGATTTTCTGAAGAAGCCTTTAATACAATAGATAATATTGGGGTGATTTTTCTTCATTCTCTGGATTGTGTTTATCATCCTTCCCCCTTCCTCCTTTTTTAATTTTTTCAGAGTGATTCAGATAGCCCAAGGATGGGTAAGATCTTTGGGTGAAGATGATACAGGCAGCTACAAGCAACATATCCTTAGGCTGTCCCTAGTAATCTCATGGGACAAGCTGAAGGGTACAGAAGAGGTTTAGCAGAAGTTTTCCTCCCCACCAATGAGTTTCAGGTATTTAGATTCTACTTTTTAATCTTGCTGAGCACCAAAGACTAAGGCAGCAGCTATACAAAGCTAGTGGCCTTGCTCCGTATCTTAGACCATGTGCTTAGGGAGAGCACATGGGGGGGAAGCTGCCAGACAACACAGGCAAATAAATCAAAACACAACTCACCTTTCCTTTCCTCAGAGACTGAGCTTCCAGTAATGTTTACTACGCTCAGTATTCATCTTTCATTGGGATTCTGTTCAAAAATTGTGTAGGATATTTGCTTGCATTACAGTAGCTTCAAATAAAACAAACAAACAGTACAGCAACAGCAGCCACAGCAACAACAAAAGAATTAAATAAGCAAGGGGGGGAATCAATTTTATTATCAATATACTTATATTGCTGCTAGAGCACAATCCCAACATTCATTTATCCTTTTTTTCTGAATTAAGAGATTGCTTGATAGTTTATGGCCCATGCACATTCTGCTACTGATCAGTAATCTTCTTTTTTGTTCTGATAACTAGACCAAGTGAATGAAGGAGATGGATGCTTAATTTCTTCACATGGATTAACTGCTTGATGGGAAAAGTTCCTGTCTTAGAACAGGGAATAACTCTGCTAACATAGGCCATTTCCGCACCAGAGTGGAGGAGTGTTTCATTGTGTGTTATGAGCAGTGTTTTTTAACCCGACTTACTCTAATTTTACTGGATTGTTATCTGTACGCCCTCTGGTTTCTGTTGAAGTAATATAGTGAAAATAATTTGCTGCCTCTGCTCTGTCAATTCTCATGAAACTCCCATCCTCCTCCCACTCCCTCCCTTGCTCCACACTGCTGCTTCTGATTGGTCAACTTTTTTAAAGAAACCCATTGCTACATATCAGCAGAGGTACTTTAGTTCCTTCTTACAGAAGACAAGCCCCCACCCCAGTCTTGAAAATGTATATTACATGTTATAAATAAATCTTATAGTATCAGCTAGTAAAACTGCTAGTAAAATTGCTAGTAAAATTACTGTGTTGTGAAATGATGCATGTCTAAAAAGTGTGTGACCAACATGAAAAGTTTGGAAAGCTCTGGTCTAGATAGCCAGAAATTGAACAGCAACCATCCTGAGGATCCTAACATATTTCATTGTATTCTAGCACCCGCCCTGTATTTGAAGGGAGGAGACAGGAACAGATAGAAATGATGCCAGGGAAAGGTGGGAATGCCAACAGAGAACCACCTCTGCATATACACGTTCTGCATGTTGTCAGAAACACAGCCAAACCAGTTTTTGTACTTAACATTGGAGTTTTTCCAGCTTTACAATACATCAGTTTTATGATGTCAATAGTAATCGCAATAAGAGTTCAAGCTGTATGAATCCGCAGAGCAAACATCGATACTAACTGGTTTAATGTGCAGACGTAACAGCAAGAATATGATGCCAGTGCGATGTATTGCCCTTGTGAGGAAAAGGCCATAGACACTGATCCACTTTTTAAGATCCATTCCAAATCAACAAAAGAGAATAAGATGTGTTTTGGTTTTCACTGAATTAGTGTGAAAAGTGGCTAACATGAAAAATCAGCTAACATGGAAAAAAGGACAAATAAAGAATGTCTGGTTTGAACTTGTATCAGTTATGAGCAGAGCCATCATAATGGATTGGGAAGGGGACGGTAAAAAAGCAATGACTGGGGGTGGGGTGTGTAATAAATGAAAACAAGTTCTTTTTAGAACTCTTTTCATGCATGCTGCATCATCAAGAAGAATATTCTCTTTGGAGCTATGGCATGCATGAAAATAACAAAGCTTTCAATACTCAGTCAATACTAAAACAGAATTAAGGTTAAAAGGTTAAAAGGTCTTCAGGAAACAATTAGTAAAATAATTTCACCTAATTCACATGCCTCCATCCTTTATGGAAAATAATGGAAATTATCAGTTGTTTTGGCAGCTAATTGTAGCAACTTTTGAAGAGGTTTTTGTCTCTTCTGTTGCATTTTATCTGCTATTGCTAATCTACTGACTATTTGGAAAGAAAGAGGGGGAAAGTTTGCTCACAGAGGAATGCCATCCGTGAGTCACAACACATGGATGAAATTACATAAGAACTTTAGGTCTCAGTAAGCAGTAACAGTTCCCTACTAAATCTATGGACAACATCTAACCATCCAAAGATTTCTTTTTTACTTCTGTGAAGGATATGAGTGAAGTGAAGGATATGAGAAGGATAAAAAGTAGAAACTGATAACTCCATAGTGGTGGAAGTTTCCTGCAAATTATGTCAGATGATTTGTTGTAATAACTAATTCCTTGAGACTGTAATAATTCTCTGAAAGCTGAAACTATTCTAAATAACAAATTGGACAGTGTTGATTAGGATCAATTTCATTCATTTCATTTATTATGGCAAACAGCCAGCAGAAATTACAAATTAGAACAATAATAAAGTACAGTTAAAACAGTAGTAGATTCTATTAAAAAGTTGTTAAAAGCATTGACCGTATAATACAATCAACAACAAGTAAGTGGAGTTAGAATTGTAAAATTTAAGATTATAAGATTTAAAACATAAAGATAACAAACCTATCTATGAGTTGTGTTAAAATTTATTAAAATACTGAAAAAAGCTTCAATCATAAAATACAATTGACATTAGCAACAAATAGATAGAGCTAAAATTCATATATTTAAATAACAAACATATAGCCACCACAGGAGAAGAACAGCAAACCCATCTGCGAAGAATATAAAAATATTAACCCATTAACTGGTTTTGATGGTTAATGGCTGCTGCACAAAAGCTTGCCACTGTAATTGTGACCTTGGGATTCCATTCTGATCCTCCGGCCGACCTGAGATCTTTTGTAAACAGATCTTAGATCTTGGTAAAAATTGCAGTGAAGTAGGAAATGACCCATTGTCTCTACTTCTCCCATCCCACATGGGCAAGCCCACCTACTGTAAGGGATCTTTTTATATCTACCTCCCGGCAATGCAGATGGTAAACATTGAATATGGCTAGTGTAAATACCGTTCTGAATTTAGGAATGGTCAGATCTATCAAATAATTTGGGAGTATAAATGGCCCTCTGTTATTCCTAAGAGCAGGATATAATGCCATTTGGCTTAGATGATGTTGAAATTCAGTGTCTTGAATTCTCTGTGAGATAGCTATTTTAGCTTTGGTATATCCTAGGGTTTGAATGGCCATTGTTGAAAAACTTAAGGTTTGTATTTTCATAATTAATGACTTTTTCCACTTTGACTGATAAGAATTGGTTAGTATAAGTGGAGCCAATTCAACTGGTGCAAACATCATCCTTAACCAGAAATGAAATTTACATAACCATATGCAGGCCTCCACAGAGATTTGTCCTGCTTCTAAGCAGATGATTGCATTTCGAACACAGCTCAGGATGCGAAATATTGCCCTAAAGAATTTAGTCTGCACAGCTTCCAGAGGGACAAAGTTATCAAGTGCCCATACTTCTGAGCCATATAACATCTGGGATATCACCTTGGCCATAAAGACCTGGATTACCAAGAGGATGTGCTGCCCTCCCTTGTTATAAAAGAAGGAGAGGAGTGCCTTCACAGTTCGCTGTACATTTGTAATTGCACATTTTGAATGTACCCTCCAGGTTCCATGTGAGTGAAAAATTATTCCTAAATATGTATAGGAGGTCACTTGCTCAATTTTATGGTGATTTATTCACCATTCATACTTTGTCCTCTTCCTAGAAAACACAACCACCTTAGTTTTATCATAATTAATTTGCAATTGTTCATTTTTATAATGGCTGTCCAGGGCCTTGAGCAAACGCCTTAATCCAACACTTGTCAGTGATAACAGGACTGCATCGTCTGCATAAAGCAGTACTGACAGGGGTCTGTTTGACAAACTGATGTGGTGGGAGCACATCTTTGCTAAGCTTTTGATCAAGGAATTAATGTAAAAATTAAACAGAGTTGGTGCTAATACACAACCCTGTTTTATTCCCTTAAAAGTGGGAATAGGCCCAGTCAAATGGCCTGCACTGCCTCATCTCACCCTCACTCGAGTATTTTCATATAGACCACGAATAAGAGAAAGCAGCTGGCAATCAATATTAGTATCCTCAAACTTTTCCTAAAATTTGTCTCTTGAAATAAGATCAAAGGCTTATTTGAAATCAACAAAAGCAACAGTGCTCCCTCAGAAGATGCTGTATAGTTGTCTACAAGACATTGCAAGACTAATGCATGGTCTACAGTAGAACGCCCGCTCCTGAATCCAGCCTGCTCATCATTAAGTATATTTTCCTGTTCTAGCCAATTTGTAATTTTTCTAGTAAATGGCTAGCATATAGCTTACTGGTGATATTTAGTAAGCTGATAGGTCTATAGTTTGCTGGATCTGTCCATTCTCCTTTTTTATAGATTGGGATTATAACCAGCCCCCAGTCTTCTGGGATGCATACTGAATGACTGATGCTTGTAAATAGTGCAACCAGCACAGGTGCCCACCAGTCTATGTTAGATTTGAATACTTCAGGTGAAATGTTGTAATTTCCTGGGGCCTTGCCGCTTTTAAGTTTGGAAATAAGACTCTTGATTTCCAAGGCTGATACAGGATGCCATTTAGAGTAATTATATATATTGTCCCTTTTGCTCTGGGGACCATTTTTCCCTATTAGAATCAATTTATATGTGCTCTAGATTAGAATGAGATTGTTCAGTTCAGTCCGAGAATGGCATGTGCATAGCCTTGAAGCATTTTGAAAAGATTAAGAGACCTGGATATATATGGGAAAAACTCAGTCTGACTTCAGCTTGACCGTGTTAGGAAAATATAAAGGTAGTGAGATTCATAGGCAGAGAAAGGAAGCTAGGCTTGCTCAGTGGCAGATATTGGAAGCATATCTGGGGCAAGCATATCTCACAACACTATCGAATGACATTGATGATATATATTTAGTTGTATCTTCTGAAATCTCTTCATTTGTTTGCTAGATTTAGCCATGTTAATAATAAATTGTGAAAGAAATTGTTGGGATGTACGTTTGTTGAGTTGTTATCTGAGTTGGTCTTGCTGAGTCTTTTAATTTCAATTTGGTCTTAATCTTTTATTTGCTTTTCTTGTTAATTTGTCTGTTCCAAGGTGGCATGTGTTTTAAGTAGGAAAAACATTTTCTCCCCACTCTTTGCCCCTGTTGTTGTTCTTGACATTGTCACGTAGGTGTGAAATAGAAACTAAACAGTCAGTGTCACCACAAAAAAGGCAGAAACATTCTCTGGATCACTTTGAGATGGAAGCAGTTCCCAGGTTTTCCATTTCCCTTCACGGCATGCAGCAAACCATCCAGTTGCACTCACAGGGGCAACACTAAGCAGTCTTGATCAGGACAGAGGCAGAAAGGTCCCACCTGCCATGCATGAGCAAAACCCATAGGACAAGAAGAAAGGGTGATGGCAGTAGAAGCTCCTAGTCTGTCCCCTTACCAAGAGGCTTAACCCAACAAATCTGGAAGAGATGGGACAGTGAGGTATGGGGCCATGAGAATGAGATTTTCAACACCAGCCCAGATTGCCACATAATTTAAAAGGGACCAGGGGGATTGTCAGGGAAATTCCACCATACCATTCAGACTACTGGTAAGGAATAATGCATGGTTTTGTCACCCACCTCCTTATGTTGCATGACTGAATTTCACATGTTGGTTTGCTGGTAGAGAAAAAGTACTCTTTGCACATCATCATTTCATTATCATTATCATATATCTTAGTTATAATTTAATAAGCTTAGTTTATAGAAGGTTTAGAACTATAGTGCCACAATGAATTTAATTGACAAGAATGAACAATCAACAACCTCTTTTGAAGGATTTTTTCCTCTTTTTTTTTCTTTCTTTCTGAAGAAATGTTGGTAAATGGAAATTTTACAGATGCCCTGGGAGCTAAGCAGGGGAAGCTCTGGTTAGTACTTGGATGGGAAACCACCACTAACACCAGGTGCTGAAGGCTTTATTTCAAAGGAAGGAACTTGCAGAACTAATTTGGTCAAGAAAACCCTGTGAAATTCATGGGATTACCATAAATCAACAGGTCACTTGAAGGCCCACAGACTCACACAGAGCATAAAAATCTGTGGAGCCACTCAGGTAATATTAAACTTAATTAATACACAGTTTATGGTCTGCCATGTCTCCAATTTTATGTCACCATGTTAAAAAATAAATAAAAATGGTTTCCCAGTTCAGTTCTATAGGGAACTTTGACTTCCTGAACCTCAATTCAATCAGAATGGATTGGGCCCAGGATAATACAGACAGAACTGAGTCCAGATACATAACCACAAATCAAATGTTAAATCAACTCAGGGGACCAGTGCATGTTTCTGCTTCTAAGTAATTGATCCATAAGCCTGATGAAAACATACATCTGGATGATGTGCAGGACTAACTGTAAGCAGGGGAAGAAAGCTGGTATGGGGCATGGTGACTCTGCTTATCTTAAAATGTTCCACATTAGCTGAGGACTTTACCTCTACATATTGCATTGGGAAGCAGGAAGAGCTGACTTCACTAGCAGATCTTTTCACTTCTTGGTTATATGGGTTATAGCTGTTTAACATATTATTTAAGCCAAAAATAAATGTTAGTGGCCACTCTACCTTCTGCTTGAGATCTGGAGCAGCAGCTACAATAGCATCTGGAAGAAGATAGATGCAGAAGTTAATTTTAAATTTAAATCTCCTAATTTCTAAAATTAATAAATTAAAACAATCAGTAACATATTTTTTAAAAAGATTGTTATATCCATTTGCCATTATTAAAACCTATGACCTTTAACTTAATAACTGGGCACACACTTACAAGCATGTATGATTTTGTAACTGGACATGGAAATATTTTTAATCCCCATGTGGACAGAGTGGGATATACCTGCATTAATTAGTACTCCACTGTTATTCTCCTTATGTTCCACAAAACAAAAACAACTTATTTTGATTATAGTAAGAACAGTTTTATCCCTTATTAAAAATGACATTTCCTTTCAAAATCTGCAAGTTGGGCATATCTGTCTCAACTGTATAAAACATTTTAGTCTACCATTCTTTATTTATGAGTTCTAATCTTTACTATACGAATCCTACTACTTTCTGATTAGGTTACCTTTGTCACCCCCAGGTTTTCCTTCCAGCTGCTTCATCTCCATCTCCCCTTATTCTTTCATGACTTTCAAAGTTGTTTCCCTCTCCTCCTCCCAAATTACTAGCAGTATCCACGTTGTTATTGCTACAACTACCCAGTGTCCTGTTTCCTCCAATCTCTAACTTCTATTTAATAGCGATGCATGTCATCAGTACTTCTCTTCTCTAAATATGTACATTCTAAAACCCAGAAATAGATGAAGACTTCAGTTCATGAGAAGTGCATCATCATCATCATCGTCATTGTCGTCAGTGTTTTTCCATTACTATACATGGTGATTTACAAGTAAAAGAACCAAAAAGAAAAAAGAAAAAGAAAAGGAAGAATGAGAAGAAGAAGAAGAGGAGGAGAAAGGAAAGAAAGAGGCAATTTGAAATTTAACATTCAAGGGTGTGTGGAGAATTAATTGAAAACAAAGTGCTATGATTCTGATTGCAGAACTGGAGCCTTGCAGCCTGCTAATGATTAAATTTCCTAAATCAGCATCTCACAGACCACTTTGCAGTCTTTTCTGCAGTCTTTTCTGGCTTGGAACAGCCTGCTTTTATGAAACAAATCTGATTGAGTCACCTGATGAATGTCTAGAAGAAATCTGCACAGAAATGGTTCAGACTGGCAGTGGGGATAACATGTGTTTTGTTTTGATTATCATTTGTTTTATAATATTAAGAGAGACTAAAATTCTCTGCTGAATGGAAAAAGCAGCCTGCTGATATCTGTATAAAGAATTACAAAAAATAGATAAAGTAGAACCTGCAACAAAATGCAGTGCATACAGTCTCCCCATCCTAATTGGGCTTGTCCTGTTGTATGCCTGGAATCAGCAATAAGAAAGTCCATTCTACTGAAGCAGATCATCCCATTCATTTCTCCATAGAGACTGAAAATTCTATGGCCAACTGAGTACACTAACTGCATTGGCTCAGTTTGCACTTATAAATCAGCCCTTAGTTCAGTGAGCATATGTAGTGTTGTACAATTAAAAATAATCAACTAACAAAGCAAAATGACTACATGAATCATTTGAGAAAAGTAGAATCAGAATGAAAAGAGGGTTTCATTGTAATAAAATCAGAGCACAGCAATAAAATCACAAAAGCAATATTAACTTTTTTTTTTCCTGTGTCCGTTTTTAGAAGCCATCCTGAATCAATTTCTAGAATAAAGGCAGGATTGATGATGATGGTGATGATGACGATATGTTAATCATCATCAACCTCCTCCTCCTCATCATCAATATAGCACCTTTTCCCCAATAATGGGACTAAAGCTGGCTTGTTTACCTTCAAGTTGTTTCCAACTTATGGCAACCCTAAGATGGGATTTTCTTGGGCTGAGAGTATGTGACCCAGTAGTTTTCCATGGCTGAGCAGGGAATTAAACCAGGGTGGTAATCCAATGCTCAAACAGCTACACCATGCTGGCGCTCTTTCTTTCTCTCTCTCTCTCTCTCTCACACACACACATACAATTTATAAATACAATTTACATATTTAAAAATATTAAAAGACATGCAAACCATAAAACAGCACAGCACACCATTCCAGTCAGTTTCTAAAAGCCTGACAGCATAAGAATGTTTTGACTTGCTGACAGAAGGAAAGTAAGTACAGAACCGTCTTGGCTTCCTCAGGGACAGAGTTCCAAAATGTGGAAGCAACCACTGAGAAGGTCTCCTTTGTTCCCACTGAATGAGCCTGAGAAGACAGAGGAACAGAGAAAAGTTCCTCTCTAGAAGATCTTAGAACTCTGATGCACTCATAAAGAGAGATTGTTGTTAAAGGGAGATTCTTGTTGTCGTATGCCTTCAAGTCCTTTTCAAATTAGAGCAATCATAAGGTGAACATATGGTGAACATGCCACAGGGTTTTCTGGGGGTTGAGAATGTGTAACGTGACCAAGGTCACCCGGTGGGTTCCCATGGTTGAGCAGAGAACTGAACCCTGGTCTCCAGGGTTGTAGCCCAACACTCAAACTACACCATGCTGGCTGTCATAAAGGGAGATACTGCTCTTCAAAAAGCCTATCTCTGCCACTGGCACCACCATTAAAATGCCAAAGAACAAGGCTTTTTCACTCACTGTTCATACGACAAAAGAGAAGGAGTGATCCTCAACTCTCTAGGAGTGGAATTGAATAATGAGGGTACTTCTACTGTACCTTCTATTTGTGGTAAGATGTGCAATGACGGCTTGCATGACATAGTGCTACTTAGGATTATAAAAAGTCAATACTCTTTGCTATCTGGGTGAACAAACAAGTGCACACCAATTTGCTGCACCACTACATTACAAAATAATCTAAACATAGTGTGCATGTGTGTGTATGTGCCCACATCTCTGTGTTTAGTTGTTTTCTAAATGCATCTCCTGTTTTTGCTTGCTCCAGTAATTAATTTCCACTGTGCTGGTCTGAGACTTTTCCCACTGCTTTCTACATTTTTATCCCTTTTCACAATGACATCTTTCTTATCTGGGCTGCTCATCGGCTTCTGAATTCCATTCACTCTTATCTACCCATGTTTGCCTATGCAACGCTTTGTCCCACTGCCTTTATTTGAGTTTTCTTTGTCAATTCAAAATTCCTAGTTTGTCTAAATGCTTTTTGAGCTATACTAGCTTCAGACTGAGTTACCTTCATAGAGACTGATACTAATTGATTTGAATAATGAAAGAAAGAGGCATTCAGTGAAGAGATTGTCTCAGTGATTAACCTAATATAGACATGAATAATAAATATAAATAACAGGTACATTCATATTATGGTATTTCCATGTAAAGTGATACACACCTCTATATAAAATTGTTAAATTTCTTTAAAATGCTACTTATATGCATTTATTTATGCAGTTTTTTCTCCTAGGATCAGAGAGGTTTTGAAAAATTGAAACAAGAGCATTTTCCTTACAGATAATTGAAACTTTGAGTACAGTTGTTAAGAGCACAGTCCTTTGCATACGTATGTGAAGTCCCATTGTTTTCAGTGGGACCCACTCCAAGCTAAAAATATATTGAGTTACAATCTAATATTCTTTAAGAGAAATATAGGACAAATTAACACAACTGAATGGTTAGTCGTCCCCTAAGTAAAGAAGAAATATGTGGTTCCATTCACTTTTTGATGTAAAGTTACCAAATTCATACTTCCAGAATCAATATGCAAAGCCAGACATGGGTCTCTTTTGGTATTTATACTTCTCTGGATTTTGTGAGATTGTTCTCAAAACATAAATAAAATGTGCAAACATAATACATTAGAGAAAGATATGCCTTAAAAAAAATCCCATAGGGGAGCACACACAAAGAAGTATGTATGAATAGAACACATAAAACATTGTGTATTTTCTATATATGCCATATATACAAAGCAGTTTTATAGTGGGAAAATTGTTACAAAAAGATTATCAAGCAACAGTGCCTACAAAAATGTGCACATTGGGCAGAGATGGTTAAAAATGAATATATTCAGGGAAATGTATAAGAAAGAGCACACTGAAAAGAGAGTCAGGCCATTTCTGCACAGGGCGAGGGAATCGCCCCCTGATGCTACTCACCGGACTTTTGGGCTCCCCAGTCCAGTCCATGCTTCTCCGGAGCAGTGCGTGGCTGCCACTCCGCACTGCTCCGGGGACGAAAATGGCAGCTTCTGGTTGGTCGAGGGTCTTGACCAACTGCTGAAGCTCACCAGCCTAAAACCTGTCCCCAGCAGATCGCAGACTCGCACCAATGTGAGCCTGCATATCTGCATAAGGGAGCAGGCTCACAGTGGCACGCTCTGTGTTTTTGAAAGACCAGTTTTTAGCGGTCTTTCAAAAGCACACTGGACAACCACTTGGGGTCATTCTGGAGGGGGCTGGGGTACAGATCTATGTTAAGTAGGTCCAACCCAGTCTGCTCCCAGATGCAAACGTCCTCCCTGGAGGACATTCTGCCTCGTGTTAAAAACCCCGTGTGGAAATGGCCTTAGTGTGCTCTTTCATCTACACTGATGTAGAAATTTGTGGAATGCAGGAAACTGTGAAACTAAGAGAAATCCAAGTTGATTAATTTGTCTGCCCTAACATTCTGCCTGCTTGTCACTATATACATATATGTGTATACACACACACACACACACACACACACACACATGTATACAAGGGTACATGAACATGTGAAGGAAAACAACTTGGTAAAGAAATTCCTGCTGTAGTGGAATATATTCGTCTCCATATATATGACTGATTGTCAAAAGAATACTGTTTTTTTTTATATTTGTCCTCCAGTAATGAAAAACAATAGCTGGGGATGTATGATAGAATCTTTGATCTGATCAAAATAGAATAATTCTGACATTAATGAATATACTTATTCACTGCCTGCCATCAAAGCAGACATGAAATATTTAAGCAGTCATTGTGATACAATCACTAGGGCACCATTGCTTCTTTTCTAATATCATCTCCTGGTAAATATAGAGGAAGTTAATGAGATCAAATTACCAGAATGATAAGAACATGCTGGAAATTCCTGTAGTGAAACCAATTTAGGTTTCTTCCCGCCACGCTCTTTTCATGAGGAGGAGGGGACATTAGTGAATGGCAAGCACATTTCATAGCAACAAGCTCACTGCAAAACAGAAAAGCTGAGCATCAGAAGTGCTGCTGGAGCTGAAGTCTTTGTAATTTCAAAACTAGAGCATTCAAGCCTTATCTTGATTTTTCTGCATATGTCAGCCAAATCTCACATTTGGTAGGGACAGTTTTCACATCTGCCGCAAGAAGTAGATTCCTAGAATATGTGCTGTAATGTGTCATACCTGTTGTTTCTATTGTGTCTTCTCATTTATGGATTAAGACCAGTGGTTCTTAACATTTTTGGGGGGCCATGGACCTCTCCAAGAATCTGAGCAAGCTATGAACCACTTCCACAGAAAAATATATTTAAGATAATTTTCAAAGTAACAGGAAAGAAAATGAAGAAATGAGCAATTTTTGACACCTTGTTACTTTTGGTATGGCACCTTTGGGTTAGGGCCCCAGATATCATTTTGATATCATTTAATTCGGCCTTAGCTGGACCCACTCTCAGTTACCTCAACCCACATGTTTATAAGTTCTCTGGACAAGCACGGACATGAGTGCGGCCGCTAATTGCTCTTGCATTCCATTCTCTTTGAGGCCAGCAAACTAAAACTCCACTCCCCGCTTTAAGGAACTTCCCACGTGCGCTTTACAATAGATGTGTGGCTCTCGGCCGAGCCAGTCCAGTAAACAAATCATTTGCATTTGAGCTACACCATTGTAATCAGGTGATAATCCCATCAGGTTAAGTGGACCTCTTTCAATCCTTTTGTCCAGTGCCAAAACTCCTTTTGGTTCTCACCTGGCTTGCCATAGCCGAAAGGCACAAACTTCCCTATAAAAACCCCAGATTTCTAAGCAGTCTTTGGACTATTTGGACTTCTATCCTGCCCTGCCACTGGTTTGTCTAAAGAACTCCCCTCAGCCCGCTACGCTGAGCTTTCCACTTCGGAACCTCACCTATCTTCTTCCAGGACATCGAGACCAGGTCGTATTACCCATCCTTACCATTTCCCCTTCTGCTTCCCAGTTAGATAGAGTGTGTGTGTTGTTCTTATTTGCTGTTGTTTTTCAATAAATTGTTATTTTGTTACTTTTAAAACCTTGTGTGCCTCTTCCCTGACCTGAAGCCGTAGAGATTGTGTTAAAAGGTCCTCGCAGCGTTACCCTGCCTCTTGCTAACCAAACAGTGCTCAGGCTAATTTCCCCCAAATTCGGTATTTTAATTGGCAACTCGAGCGCCCCTCACGGGACCCCCCAATTCTCAGGGTAACAACCTGATTTTATAGACTCTCCCAAAAGTTCATCAATTAATTCCCTTAGGTTCAACAGACCATATGTTCAGATTTCCAAATCTAGACTTAAGGTTTGCTTTGAATTATAGTGACAGTCTCTCCATGTGTTTGTCCCAGTTCCTACAATTGTAATATTGTCTTGCCAATGGTGACCTCTAGTCTATGGTACTGAATGGCCTGTAGAGAGTTCAGGTCATCACCTTCTCCTTTCAGGTAATGGGAAAAGGAGTGAGGAGACAGAGAATGAGAAGAAGATTGCAGCTGCCTCCAATCCTTCAATAAACAAAGCAAGTATTACTTTTATTCACTTTAAGCTTGTGCATAACAGAGCCACCCGAGGATCAAGATTAAGACAGTGGCTTTAAGAAGGTGAGAGAGCCTTTCTTCTTTCAAGCTGAGAAGGTGTATGCATGTGCATTCACATGCCTTCAAGTTGCCTGCCAATTCATGGTGACCCTATGAATTTCATAGGGTTTTCTTACACAGGCAATATTCAGAGATATTTTTGTCAATTCCTGTCTGTCCCTGTTTAGCTTCTCAGATCAGATGGGATCTGGTGCCTTTAGGGTATTTAGGCTCTCCTGAGAAGGGTCTGAGAAGGGTTAGGAGGTGCTAAACTGGACACTCTCAGATGGCACTCACAAGTGTGGGAAGGGAAAGGGGGAGCAATCCTAGCACTTTGGCCAAGCTCCATGCCCTTTTGATGTCATATCATCCATGAAAGTTTACCTGTAGTGATAAGAAATCTTTGGCTGTCTCTGGCTGTCTTGTTTGTGTGCTCTATTTACCTTGAACTATCACCCTCATATTGTTGAGAACCAACTGCTTCCATGGGATATCCAGGGTAATGAATGCTATCCCCAAAATAGGTTCAGCATCAACCATGGTTAACAAACAGTCATTCAAGCAAGCATTGTGATGTTTGATGACCAGACAAAAAACAAGGAAATATTTCCTGGTTCCTTTGGAAATGTGCTATAGCACAAAAGATAGTTCTCAGTCCATCTGCCTGTGTACATGTAGCAAACAGAGGAGAAAAAAAAAGAAGCAGGTTTATTTCGTCAGCCTAAGAAACTAGCTCTTTGACGTTTTCTAACTTGCACTTAGCAGTGATTCTTTCTGGCTCCTTGAGCTGTTTACATCCCAGATGGTTATGCTAAGAACTGTTATTTTAATGAACTCCTTTGTCCTCCATCCCATCTCCTTTTCCTTGGGCCTCAAGTCTTTTAAACCATATGCTTTAGGAAAGGAACTTTCTTGGTACTGATCAGTAACTCTTTTGTCTAAATGGCAGAGTGGAAAGTCCTGAAATCCAACTGCCAATCACAACTATAGTGGACCCATTGCATCAATGGGAATTACCTAAGTGTTGACTTAATATTCAGCAGCTGATTAAATAGATCTCCTTTAGTTGCTTTTGGACTAGCACTGGATTTAGGTCAAATGCTTTAAATAATAAAGAAACATTGATTAACTATACATAGGGGCCAGCATTTGTTGTGTGAGCAACTGGACAGCAGAAGGATGTAGGCAGAGTGGGTCCAGTCAACTGGATTTTAAAGTGGAAAAAGAATTCTGCCTTCAAGCAGCTTACACAGCTAGCTAAAATGAATGAATGTAAAGCCAGCTTGACAAAATCTTGGGCGCACAAGATAAAAACTTGAGCTGATGACCTGTCACAGGAATATTTCCTTTCCAGAGTAAAATGTTCTTTTGAACCTGATATAAAGAGATTAAGGTGATGGGTGATGACATGTGGATTAAAGAGTTACAGACCTTATATTGCTGGTCAAATGTATAAGGCACAAAGTCATTTAGAACTTCTACATTATAGTCTGTGCAGCAAAGATTACTGTGGCCCTGGATCATCTTTGACCAAACTTCAAAACATCATCAAGTGTATAGGTTTTTTAAATGACTTGCACCAATGTAGCTGCAGAACTCAACTGCATGCATTTGAAAATCCAATAAAATTTTGAAGCTCTTGCATACACCAGTCTGATACACACAGGGAGCAGAACAAGTTGTCATGTCCGTGCGTGCATAGGATTACATATATAAGTTCAGGGGTTGCCAACTTCAGAGTTTCAGGAGTCAAACTTCTGTCCTGGGACTTTCCAGAGACCTCACAACTTACTTAACCAACCTAGGATGGAAGCAAGTAAGTAAGCAAGCAAACAAATTATATACTTTCATTTTAAGCATGGTGGGAGGTGGGATTCCATCCTATTGAAAAAGAAATCGCCACTACTGAAAATTTCCTGAAGTGGCAATTCACTGAGTTCTTTCTTTTGTTACCCTGATTTCTGGGGTTCCGTGGGGGACACCTCAATGTGCTCAAAATAATGGGGAATGGGAATTAGCCAGAGCACAAGCTGTAGCACTACAAGAGGCAGGGCAACCTAGCGAGATCTTAAACTTATATTTTACGGGGTCAGGTCAAGCCAAAGACCAAGAAAAATGGTCTAATAAAATAATTTTACTGAGGGGAATTCACTCATGCATGCACACAAGATACACACAATCACAAATTCACACAAGAGCTAGCTGAAAGAGAAAGGTAGGAAAAATTATAGAGAGGCTGAGGGATATGGGGGGATTTATAATTACCAGTCCAGAAGAGTAGTGAAGAGCAGAAATGTATTTTGGCTTAGGTAGGACCTCAGGGAAGTTCTCATTCAGGAGCCAGACGGACAGAGTGACAGGTAAATCTTCAAGAGACTGCACTGGGCCTCCTCAAAGAAGGTGTATTTGTACCCTGAAAATGGCTTGGGGCTGTGAAGGTTCCAGATGCAAGACAAAGGGAACCTGTTGTGGACAATGAGTCTTTCGCCTGTTGATGGTCTTAGTGCTTTGATTGACAAAGACATGATGAATGTTGCAATAGCTGTCTATTGTGGGTGCTGTGAGGACAGATGAAAGAATCTAGGTGTACAAGGGATGAATAACTGTCAGTCAGTATCCTGGTGGGCTCGTCACAGTTGGGTTCCTTGGAAAAGTCCAGCTTCTATTTAAGCCTATTATCCACAGGAATGATGTGTATTTTCCTGACAAATGACTCAGTCTTACCTGGAGGAATTTTGGAGTTGACCTGTCCTTCTCCCATTTACAGTCAAATTCTTTCCTTCACTCGGTTTGACCTCTTCTCCAGCAGATTTTCCAGCAGATTACGTGCGTATTTTCTCCAGCTACAAGCAATGGACTATACATTATGTCTGAAGGTTTTAAAAAATTCAGTAAGTTTCTGTTCAGATTAAATATGGGCTGGTTGACATCTCTGAAAGGAATGTGTGAATGGGGGAATATTTGTGCAGTTTTGATATCTGTGCACATTCTTGTGAGGGGTACATTAGGCTTACAGAAATTAGTGCAAAGGGCCACTTTTTCAAAAAAAGTTTACCTTCTTGCTTTGAAGCTAAAAGTGACTCCTTGTGACCATAGGCCATGGCTACCATTGTGATTTGAATAGAATTGTTCCAAATTTGGTTGCAAATGCATTGTATTGCATAGCATTGTATAAAGGTTGAAGATGGTTTTCCCACATGGTTTTCCCAGACTGTCATATTTCCCCCCCCCCATACAAAATCCCTTTAAAAACCCTGTTACCCTGTTTACTGGGGGTCCTGGGAGGGACACCTAAATAACTTTACAATTACAAATTAGTCAAGAGCACTGGTTGGCACTACGAGAGGCAGGGTAACGCAGCAGGATCTTGAAACCCAATGTTTATGGGATCAGGCCAAGTCAAGAAGCAAACCGTATTGGAAATAATGAATTGATCTTTATTAAATACAGGCACACAAAGTAAGCAACACACACACACAGATAACTAAGGAAAATAAAGGTTTGAGTATGATAGAGGGATTTTCAGAGGGATAGTTGATTCGGGTGATACAGAACCTGTTCCTGGAGCCCGGAAAGAAGATAGAGAGCAAAGCTGGAGTGCGATGTATCTCAGCACGTGGAGCTGAGGGGAAGTCTGCCAAGCAAAGCGGCCAAGCAAAGCAGCAGCAAGGCGGTCTGGAATTCAAGAGCAATCCGAGGATGGTCTCGGAATCAGGGGTTTTTATAGAGGGAAATGTAACTGCAGGCTATGCCATACTTGGAGAAAACAATGCATTTTAGGAGTGGGACAAAGCTTTGGAAAGGTCAGAATTTAACATGATTAAGTTAAGTCCAAATTGACAGAGAGTTAGCCAGTATGCAAATACAGAGTGCTTGGCAGTTGAGTATTCAGCTTGCCAGGGTGCCTGCTCGGGGCAGGGAGTCCTTTGTAAACAGCGTGCACACATAATAAGGGTGTTTGCAGAGAGGCCTCCTAAAGCAGAGATCTGGCTATTTCTGGCCTGCCTGGGTGGAGAATGGAATGTTCAGCAATTAGTGGCCTAGCCTAGTCTGTGCTTGTCCGGGGGCCTCACAAACACATGGAGTGGGGTGGTAGAAGAGAGCCAAATTATTGATATCAAAATGATATCTAGGGGTATCTCCAGGTAGACCTAAACTGCAGTAACAACCCTAAATAAAAAATAAATAAAATGGTACTCTAGCACATAACATCACTCCATGGAGAATTTGTGGCCATCATTTTTCATACGGATTTGTTCCAAAGCACCACCTTGTTAGCAAAAATAGCACAAACAACAGCACATTGTGTTTTGGATTCAGCCATGAGAAATACTTAAATTGAGTTAATGAGCTTGTTTTTTCCCTGGAATATAATTACATTAAGCCTATTTCTTTAAGTAAAAAAGCTAATCTTTATTAAGGCAATTGCAGTGAGACAGAACGTTTTCTTAAAAAAAAAAAAAAACCCTAGTTCTAACTCTGAATTGCCTGTTTCCTGCTCTTGGTAGAAAGCCAGAATGTCTTCTCTTCATTAAAAGATCTTGAGAAGAAGCAATCAAAGTGATATCAACAACCTTAATAATATCAGTCAATACTGTTTATTGTCAAATTTGTCTATGTCATGTATTATATGTATACTTGCAAAGGTGCTTATGTAAATATTTTAAGAACCAACATTTAATAAAAAATAATTAAAAAAAGAATATCAGTCAATGTCAGAAGGAAAGCCATCATACATTTAGCAGACAAGGACAGTCTAGGAAACTTGAGGTCTATCTCTCTGCTTCCTATCCAAACACATGATTCTAGAATGCTATTTAATTGTATCTGTATCACCTTGAACCAAGAGGACCTAAGTCGGATGGAGCTCAGATCCCCTCATTTCAGGGAAAGCTGTTAGCATCTACTTCTATGCTTTCTTGCCCTGTGGGCCTTACATTTCTGTCACCTTCTGACTCTTTTCAGTAGAGCTTCCACACAACTTCTTCTAGGTTTTATTCACACAGGAGCACAAGGATTCAAAGACAGCCATCAGGTCCGTATTAATGGCAGCAGAATGTGGCAGGAAAAGAAACATTAGATGACCAGATTCTGTTAGCTGCAGCCTTTTATGGGACAACAGTTCTCTTTGTAGGAGAATACTCAAGTAAGCACATCTTTCAGTGTGCTGAGACTCTGACAGTCCCTGCCTTGTCTGTTGTGACCTTGACATGGACAGATAAGCAGTAAGTACCTGTGCTACAGTCCACTTCCCCTAAGGCTAAAGCAGAGTTAAGACATACTTCATGGTCAAAGCTGGCTTTGCAACAGTCCACAGACTATTGTGCAAGATAGTGACTCACTATTTTAACATTACATGTCAGTCATCTTTAAATACAGTGGTACCTCCACATTCACAAGGGTTAGGGGCACAGCATCCTCATGAAAGTGGAAAAATTATGAATAATTTCCACCCCACAATTCCCCTCTAGAGCTCCCCCTTCCCAGTCCTTTGCCTCTGGCCCCAGCATTGGCGGGGGGGGAGATACAGTAAAGGGCTTACTGATACTTTCCCCTCAAAGGGAGAATAGCATATTTCTTCCTTTCTAATTATTTTTGGCAGCCATTCTGAAAAGGGAGGGATGATGATGATGATGATGATGATGATGATTATTATTATTTATATCCCGCCTCTCCCGACAGATCGAAGTGGTACTACAACAGCACATCAAATACATTAAAAGCAATTAAAACATGACTCATCCTCCCCACCCACCAACCCATCTAAAAACCCCTAAAACACATTAACTATTAAGAATAAGAGGACAGTTGGTGGGAGGTGGTGGAGTACTAGTCTGGGAAGGCCTGTTGGAAGAGAACAGTCTTGACTGCTTTTTTAGAGGCAAAGAGAGCACCTGACCAATAGCAGCCATTACACAGTAGAATGTGCAACAACATGGTAGAGAGGCCACACTTCCAGCAGTGGGAAGGGGGGGGGTTGCTCACCCAAAAGGAAAACAAACAAACAAACACCCATTTTAAACATAAGTCTCACAAGTCCGGGGTGAGGAATGAAAGGGATGGGAGGAGGAAAATGGGGAGGATGCAAGTACGCGCCTCGTGAATAATCACATTTGTAAAGGTCAAACCCAAGAATGTAGAGGGAGGAGTGTATTTGAAGGGATGTGATATAGAAGATGGAATAAGTTTGTCTTCTGCTTCTCCAAGGATACAAACCAATGGGATCAAATTACAAGAAAAAGTTTCCACTTAAACATTAGGAAGAACTTCCTGGCAGGAAGACATTTTCAACAGTGGAATAGACTGCCTCAGAGAATGGTGGAGTCCCTTCCTCTAGAGAACTTTAAACAGAGACTGGACAGCTATCTTCTGGAAATGCTTTAATTGTGTATTCCTCCTTGGCAGGGGGTTGGACTAGGTGATCCTTGCACTCCCTTCCAACCCTATGATTCTATAAAAGAATATCCTTCATCCAGTGCAGCATAACAATTGTTCACATAGGCATCCACTGCTCCAGTGTATGGCTGGATATTAACATTTTTGCAGGGGTTGTCCCTGCTTGTGTCACATGAATGTGACAACCCCATGGAACTATCTCAGAAGTGCTTTCTATTCCAGTGGCATTCAATAGGATCATGACCCTATTTATAAGCACATGCACTTTGCACAAAAGTGATAGAAACTGGAATGAAACTGATCAGCCCATAGCTGTTTTTTGTTCTGTTTTGTTTTCACATTTCTACTTGTTACTTATTTCTTTAATATGACAGCCAGTGCAGTACAGTGATTCAAGTACTGGACTAGGACTGGAGACCAGAGTTTGAGTCCCTGCTTGGTCACTGGAAACCATTGAATGAACTTGAGCAAGTCATATTCTCTTAGCCTCGGAGGAAGGCAAATTATCTCTGAACAAATCTTTCCAGATAAATCTTATGATTGCCTTAATGTCATCACAAGCTGGAAACAACTCGAAGGCTCAGAACAACAACAAAGTTTCTTAATGCAGAGTACCAACACTGATTAATATTTCTACCCCAGCTACAGACTATCCACTCCCAAATATGTTTCTAAAACATGTGTTCAATTAAGCCAGACATTTCAAGGGGAGCAGTGAATCCAAGGTCTAATGTTTTGGGCAAGAACCACATGTTGCTTTTAATGTCTAATTCTGCCCTTAGGAAGGATTTTGCATATGCTTCTAAGACAATCACCTGTGCTATCATAAAATAGCAGCAATGAAATTTGCTCTTCTCCTTCAGTTAAAACACATGTGAGTAGGCGTGAATGGTAGTGTAATGAGAGCTGTGCACTGAGTATACTGGTTTAGAGAAAAGCTCTCAGAGGCACTAACGCTCTTTCTCTCTCAGCAGAACCGTACAGGCTATGAGTTTTAAAAATTGACAATTAGCCAGAGTAGCTCCAGAAACAAAGAAAAAAAAAAGAAATCAGATTGAGAACAAGCTAATTTTGAAGCACGAACAATTATTTCTTAATTAAAAGACAGAAAAACACAACAGCACAACACCACAAAGTCTCTTCCTGTGGCATTCTTCCAGACTCCTTCTTTTCATTCTTTTTCTATCTGGGTTGCAGGTTTGCAAGTCTGTGTCTGCAAGCAGGCTCTTTTCTTCTCTTAGACCATTTCTGCACTACACTGTTATAGTGCTATTATTCCACTTTCAACATCTTTTGGAATCCTGGGGTTTGCAATTTAGGGAGGGGCATTTAGAATTCTCAGCCAGAGAGCTCTTGGGCCTCAGTAAACGACAAACCCCAGAATTCCACAAGATGTTGAAAGTGGAATACTAGCACTATAGCAGTGTAGTGCAGAAAGACCCTAAGCAGCTGCCTCTCCAGGTGTATGTATGTGTGTGTTTAACCCTTTCTTAACTTGGGGACTGTCACCTGGATTCAGGGAGATGCCTTCTGGGAGGAGCTAACATGAACTTATTGTTATACTCTGGAGTTTCAAAAGTTTAGATCTGAATTTGACCTTTGCTCATTATCTTCTGAATATTGGTAATGACTCTTAAATAGTCTGAGGAGATGCAAACAATAGCAGGAGATGCAAAGCCAGTCCAATAGAGCCATTTACTCTTTCGAATTGGGAAGGGATTTCCCAACATCTCTGGATAATGTGCATTGCCTTATGATGAGTGTTATACCAGCCTGAATCAGTTTTTCAGGGCTTCTGTTCAGTGGAGTGAGGGAGTCAGTTAAGTAATGATTGTTTTCCAAAAAAGAAGGGGCTATCTCCTTCTCAGCAGGAGGGGAGTGTTGGTGGGAAAATTCCACCTTGTATATTAAAATGCGATTTAACTTCTCCAGAATGGACACAGGGTTCAGGCAATTTTATATTGCTCTACCTTGCAAGTATGCAGACTATGGCAAGAGGAAACCCCTTCCTGATGCATCTAAGTGTCTTGAAATTAATATTTACCAAGCATGACTCATAACAGTAGAAAAAGGAAAAGAGGACACATGAGCATTAATAGGAAAGGGAAGAGAATGACAGTTGCCTATGTGTTATCTTTTGAAGACTTGAATGCCATGTCTGTCATTATCAAAATAATCTATAGAAGTGATCACAAGAAGAAATTTACCTATTCCCTTGGAAAAATTTGTATTCAAAATATTTTCCTCCTACCTTTCACTAAATTATTTCCTTCTGTAACAGCAACATCTGGGTATTCTCTGTCATAAAAACTTGGAGAAAAAGGAAAGATTTCTTCTCCTGTTACAGACAAAAGTAATGTATATACCCATAAAATATATATTTTATCATACACTTAAGTGTTTTAATTAACTGAAGAAAAGCAATCTGCAAAGAAAGAACAGCACATATTCAATGTCTTGGGAGGATTGGTTGTTGCTCACCCTGATTAAATGTATATTGTAGTATATATCTTTTATTTTCAAAGGATTCTTTTGTGGGATGAGATTTGTTCCTTTTAATTTTTAATGAAGATGAAGATTTGTAAAACCACTTCATAGGATTTATTTCTAGCTCCACCAAGTACTGCCTGATTGATTTTTAATTGTTTTTGTACATGAGAACAAATGAATAATTTCCGTACTGCTAAACTGCTCTATTGGAAGTTGGGACAGTAGCTTCCATCTTTTACTAGCATTTTCTAGTGTGGTATCATTCAGCGAATACATAATGAATAAAAATATCACCCAACAGATGTTTCTTCATATTTTCCCAAGGGTTTGCACCATTCTAAAGATCTATTTTCTTGCTGGTCATTATTGGTTGTCAGAAAACTGATCCATTAATAGATAAATGTGTTCTAACTATTCAAACAGTTCATCCAGATATGAGAAGTATGCAAACATACAGCATTAATGTACTATCAGGAACACGTCAACCCAGTACAGTTTTTTATAAAAGTATTTTTTTAAAAAAAAAATAATAATAACATGCACAATATTATTAGCATTATGCTGAGGAATGACCAGTATCATTATGTTTCCATATATTTATCTATGAGCAGAACTATGTACAGTTCTGGTCACCACATCTTAAGAAGGTAATTGCAACTGGACAAAGGTTCTGAAAGAATGCAACAAAATTATCAAGGGTGTGTTGAAAGTGTTAGTGAATGAATGAAGATGAGAGTGGGTTTTTTTTTGTTTTTTTGTTTTTTAAGAGTAAACAAATTATTGTATTTGCTGGTTTACAAGACACACTTTTTTCACCAAAAAATGCCATCTGAAAATTTGGTGTGTCTTATACACTAGCAAATATGGTAACTCCTCCCAGGGCATAGCAAAGTGAGGGGTATGAAAGCAGTGCTCCAGCAAGTGCCTGGGTGAGGAGAAGTCCCCACCTAGGCAAAAAGGAAAAGCACCTTTCTGTTCCTTTTTGCCTGGCGGGGGGAGTTCTCCCAACCGAGCCAGAGACAACAGGAACAGGGGAGAAGGGAGCTTCTTTCACACACACACACACACACTCACACACACATGGTTTCATGTTCTTTCTCCCTTGGCAGGCATGTCTCCTTGTGAGGCAGAGACAACAGAAATGGCAGAGGAGGGAGCTTCTTTCAAACACACCCCTTCCTGCTCTTTCTGTCTAGCAGGGCAGAAACAACAGGAATAGGGGATGGAGTACTAAAAATCTTTTTCCTAAAGAATATAGTCTGAAAATAGAGTGTGTCTTATAGGCTGGTGCATCTAATATGCCAGCAAATATGGCTTAGTCATAATGGAAAAATAAAATAAAGGAGGCATGGGGAAGCTCCAGTCCATAGGCCAAATGCAGACTTCTTGGCCTCTCCATCCATACATCTTGATTGTTCCCTGGCTATGCCTCATTTCCTGTGGATACACCCCACACACACAACTGGCCTTGGATAGGTTACTATTACTGGTCTGAATCCTATTGGTTAGGCCTATCTAGAATAGACTGATTGATTCAATTATTGAATGGCAGAACCAAAAGGCATCAGATCTCATCCGAACTTTGATGCAAAGTAGGGTCAGCTCTGTTTAACACTTGGAGAAGAGAGCCCCCAAAGAACACCAGGTGCTGTGGGCCATATTTCAGAGGTTGGAGCTCTCTGGAGGCAGCTAGACTATCCCTGAGTAAAATATTGAGAGCAAATTGATATGCTATTGATTCAACTGAAGTCTATTGGCTCCCCCGAGTAGGACAGAATAACAGAATTCTACTGTTATTTGAAGTAGCCTCCATTCCATTTATGCTCTTCAAAATGAAGAACTTTTTGTCTTCGTTACAAATCACTCCAGCTAGAGTGTTCTGTGGCCCAGTGATTCACCCTTTATTTAAGAGAAGCAAAAAGAACAGGAATTGGGATATCAATTCTAATTATGATCCTGGCTGGAATTCGGCTGGGCCCCCACAATCCTTGGAAAGGTCCACATGTGATCACAGGGATGATAAAAGTGTTGGAAACTCCCTTGAAGATCAAACTGGTCACTTAAGAAGAAAAGATGACTTTAACAGTCTGTATGGTGAACCTGATGACTCCCAAACAGATCTTCTCCAACAAATAACAAAGGATTTGGGGTTATCAGCCGAACACATTATTAAATCTTTATGTGAGATCATGGCACCTATAAAATGCTTACAGGGGAAAAATAATAAGCTAAAGTGCAAGCAGGGATAAAAACTTTGAATGTCTTTAATTGGGAGACTTGTGTTGTTGAAGGCAGAGATAATACTGGGGGACATCCAATGAGGGGTACAGAATGTACTCAGAACTCTCATACCTCCAGGGAACCAGAATCAGCTGAGGTGGTAAATATAACTGCTCACTCCAATGCCCTCCTTGAAGAGCATATGACAGATACGTCTATGCCACTGATCGATTTTGACAACATCAGACAGGTGCATTGTTTGAGCCCCTTTATGACAACAAGGAAACTTACTTCTCCAAACATACAGATAATAAATAACCCAAAGGATGACTTCCCAGCGAATGAATTAGGCTCCCTGCTCACTGGAGATCCACATTTTGATGCCCACGTAGCCTTGATTAATTCAGATTCATGTACAAATCAAATGATAAGGAAGGATGGTTTGATTCCTGTTGACATAACATGTCCAACTGAAAACATAATTGCATGACATACGGCAGACCAGAGTAAGCTCACCTTGATTACTTGGAATGTTGCGGGATGGCGGGCATCAGCCAAGGACCCCTGCTTCAGTGAGTTTCTTTCCCAATATGATATATTAATACAGGAATCAAGGTGCACTGAAGAATTAACCTTGAATGGATTTCACTCATCATCTATAAGAGCAGAACCTGGACTAAAGCATGGAAGAGCAAAAGGATGACTGGGGATTTTAATTTCTACTACCTTACACGCTACGTTGAGGACTCTCCCCACACTCAATCCATATACTATGGCAGTGCTCATCCAGTTTAAAACTCAGTCTTTGGTGATAGTTAACATCTATATGCCTCCTACGAGACAAAGATCCCAAACTAGAGCCATATGGACTGGATTAGAAAATTATGTGGCTGAACTTATTTTGGAATACCCTGACACACCGTTGATTATGGGAGGAGACATGAATGCTAGAATGGGACCAGATGATTATATCCTTTACTCACAATACAAATGTCCCCATCTGAAACCAGAAAATGATTATAGTCTCCCCACTCGTAGCTCAAAGGACACCAAAGCATATTATGCAGGTCTTTGTCTGGCTCAAGCAACCTACCAGATAGATCTATATATATTGAACGGTATATTGGAGAATGACCAGCCAGAAGAATTTACATACTTCTCTTGACTACAAATGAGTGCAATTGATTATACAATTGTCTCTGGAAACCTATTACCATATACCAAACATCTTAAAGTTATGCCTAAGATTGATAGTGACCATTTCCCAATCATGCTTCAGTTAAATAATTTTACTTTCAAGACTCAATCCAAAGATAGTCATCAATTGTCTTTCAAACCATTAGGGGAAAATTATTGCAGACCTACATGGTCCCCACATTTAAACCAGAGGATAACTGACTTACTGAGCTCTGATCGCTTCCAGAGTATGAGATCTGCCCTGATAAAAGCAGAATCGGGTCTAGTTATTGAGAGATTTGAAACTCTTATTCAAGAACTGCGATAATATTTAATTTCTGAGAGTAGAATGCACTCCAATCAACAGCTGTATCATTCCAAGCCACGGTTTGACAAAGAGTGCATAGAAACCAAAGAAACTCTTGCTAGCAAATATAGGTCATATACAACAAATACATCATTGATAGATGCTTCTGATCTCTTAAAACATAAAAGACAATACAAGCAACTAATAGTATATAAGAAAAAAGAATTTATGAAAAACAACTGGATGCAACTTATTGTTGCAGCTAGATCCAAGGACTCTGCTCTCTTCTGGCATGTTATTGCAAGATCACAAAGCAACGATCATGATAGGATAAACTGCCATATCCCTTTAACTACATGGGAAGCCTATTTTCAGGAACTCTACTCAGATACGAATGCCATAAGAAACCAAATTGCCCATAAAATGGAAAATCTCCCCCTGTGGACTCCAATATCGGAAACTGAGGTTAAAAATTTAATAATTCAGTCAATATCAGGGAAAGCACCAGGAGAAGACCTTATACCATCAGAAGTACTCAAGAATAACCAGAACTTCTGGATTCCGCTCCTGGCTACACTTTTAACTTTTATTGACACCTATGGAATAGTGCCCAAGGCATGGGGTCTTGCAATTATTGTTCCTATCTTTAACAAAGGGAGAAAAGAGGATCCAGCAAACTATAGACCCATCAGCCTTTTAAATACAGTCAGCAAGATGTATGCAAGACATGTGCAGGTGAGGCTGCTTTAATGGATGGAAGAGGAACAAATACTCACAGATGAGCAAGCTGGATTCAGAGAAGGCCGCTCTACCATTGATCAATGTTTGATATTACACCGTTTGGTTAGAAACTACTCTTCCGGTAGCCTGACTTAATTGTATGCTGCCTTTATTGATTTTAAGACAGCTTTTGATTCTGTTTCACAGGTTCTACTGTGGGAGAAGTTGGAGGCCTCCTCAATTGACAAGCACAACAATGAAAGTAAGAGGTAACCCTCTTGGGCACCTTACCAAAACCACAGAAATACAGAAATGTGTGAAACAAGGCTGTATACTAGCCCCACTCCTATTTAATTTTTATATCAACTCTATGGTGGCTCAGTTCTAGAACACTAACTTTCATCCCCAAAAGATAGCTGATAGGAATATTTCAATCCTGCTCTATGCAAACGATGCAGCCATACTCTCAAGAACACTCATTGGCCTTAAAAGAGCACTGAGAACCTTAGTTCAATACTGCAGGTCAAATCAATTAGAACTCAATTATCAAAAAACTAAAATTATGGCCTTTACCAAAAGGCCTAAAAAATATTTGTGGAATATTGATGGCCATAAAATTGAGCAGGTTTCTTGCTTTAAATATCTGGGAGTAGCTTTACAAACAAATGGTAGTTTGAAAATGCATGGGAAATATGCTGCAGATAATGCTCAAAGAAGCTCATCGGCTATTCTAAAAAAAATTAGGTCAAAAGGAGGAAAATTTATACCAGCAGCCCTCAAATTGTTTGAGGCAAAAGTGATTGTGCAACTCCTTTATGGCGCTCAGCTGGGTCCCTTTCAAAACTATGTACCATTAGAGCTTGTACAAACAAAATTCCTAAGAACGATTTTTCAGACTCCCAAGTGTGTTTCAAATGCTACTCTAAGATTAGAGTCAGGCTGTATGAAAATAGAGTATAGGGTGTGGGTGATTATAATAAACTATTGGCTTAGATTAGTTTCTTCTTCTACTGGCTTTGTCTCTTTGGTGCTGAAAGATGGACTCCATTCTAGATGGAATCAAACAGTGGTTACTAAAATACAGAGTTTGGGCTTCTCTCTAGAATCCTTATGTAATTTGGGCTATGATCGAGCCAAAATGGCCATTAAACAAAGGATAGAGCGTCAAATGGATCTTGGTATGACTCCTACTTTCATTATTAGTGATTCCAACAGATATGTTGCTATACCTATGAAGTATTTAAATAAATTGGAAATCCCTGAATACCGAAGAGCCTTTACCTTGACTCAGTGTAATGCTTTGCCATCAGCACTATTGGAAGGCAGATATCAGAAGATACCCTTCCTAGAGAGAAAATGTCCATGTAATAATGAACAAGTGGAAACTGTGGAACACGTGCTTTTACAACGCCCATATTACAGGGATTTATGATTAAATCTTATCTCCCCCATTCTTAATAGATTTTTAGTCCACTCGGAACAGTTTTATGTCTCACTACTACTTTCAGATCATAACTCAGAGATATCCTACAAAGTAGCTAAGTTTTGTGCAATTGCCATTAGAATCCGGCGCAAGATGGTCAGTGATGTAGATTAGACAAAGGATAGATAAAGGAGAATTTTATAAGGAGGATGTGGCATGTTTTATAATTCTTTTTATATGTACTAATTTTTATTGACTGATTTTATGTTTTATGAGGAAAATGTTGTATGGTCTTGTAGTCTTTTTTAACCAATTGACTATCTATATGTACCAAATTGCTTTTTACTGATTGATTTTATATGTTTTATGAGGACGATGTTGTATGGTTGTATATCTCTTTCTAACCAATTGACTACTTATATGTATCTTGTATTTTGTTTGTTCTTGTATACTGGTCTGTGACTGTAATAAAGTTGATTGATTGATTGATACTTCAGAGGAAGAAACTGGCAAAATCACTTCTAATTATTCTTTGCCTAAGATAATCCTATGAAACTCATGGGGTTGCCATAAGTTGAAGGCAATTTGAAGGCACACATGCACATGCACACAAGTGAACATACAGCCAGCATAGCGTAGTGGTTTGAAAGTTGGACTAGGACACCTGGACTCCAGAATTTGAATCCCTTCTTGGCCATGGAAACCTACTGAGTGACTTTGCGGAAATCACACTGGCCATGTCCGCACTACAGTGTTAAACTGCTGCTATTCCACTTTCAATGCCCTGTGGAATTCTGGGGTTTGTAGTTTACTGAGACCAAAGAGCTCTTTGGCTGAGAATTGGAAGTGCCCTTCCCTAAACTACAAACCCCAGAATGCCATAGGAGGTTGATAGTGGAATAGCAGCACTTTAAAACTGTAGTGCAGAAATGGTTGTTGTCTTAACCTTAGAGGAAGGCAATGGCAAATGTCCTCTGAACAAATCTTTCCAAGAAAACCCAGTGATAGGTTCACCTTAGGATCACTTTAGTGTTACCATAAATCAGAAACAACTTGAAGGTACACAGCAGCAGCAACTATAATAACAACAATGTCAATATATATAAATAATTTTCACCAATTTAGTTAAATCAACTCAGTTGGGATTAACCAATAGGAAATAACAACAATAACAACAACAAAAACAACAGAAGCAAGGCCAATGAGGGTGTAGGCCATCTTTTGCTTCATCCTATCTTGTTCCCCATGTACCAGCCTGATGGATGGAATCTTGCACAAATTGGGGACCCTCTGTTAGTATGTCCTAAACAATTTACCTGGTAGCTGTCACAGGCAAAAGCAGCATTAGGAAGCTGAAGGGCCAGTTTTTCATTGTGGTCCAGAACAGTGATGAGAGAATATGTGGCTTCCAGAGCTTATTGGACTGCAACTCCCATCAACCTCCAGTATTAGTTATGCTTTCTGAAGTTGATGGAAATTTTAGTCCAGCAATATATTGGGTGCCACAAACTCCACAGGTAGTAGTTGTTAGAGTTAGCAATGTTTGCGCATATATTCTCAATAATTACTAATCTGCCTGGCTGCAGAGTTTCTCTCTTCCTACATAACTATAACCTGAAACAATGGCCATTTCTGTCCTACACTGTTATAGTGCCTGGTATTCCACTTTCAACATCCTGTGGAATCTTGGGGTTTGTAGTTTAGGGAGGAGCATTTAAAATTCTCAGCCAGAGAGCTCTTTGGCCTCAGTAAACTACAAACCCCAGAATTCCACAGGAGGTTGAAAGTAGAATAATAGCACTATAACAGTGTAGTGCAGAAAGATCCCATGTTTCTTTTATGTCTCCCTTTCTGTGCTTGACTATGCACATATGTTATAAGTACAGATGGTTTGTTTCCCTGCAGGACCATGCGTATGTGTTTTTCTGCAGGGGTTTCTGTTCAGCTTCTGGCCCTTTCTGCAGCTTACTTGGGTCCAGGGTTGTCCCAATGTCATCTCAGCAGTGGCTTTGCAAGGATGGGAGCATGGATGCCAATGGTCACTTTCACACTGGCTCGCCCACTGCAGAAGGATGGGCAATAGCCCTATGTCTTCCTGCCACAGCACAGCCGAATATTGTCCCAGGCTGTGCTGGAGCAGGAAGCGCAGCCATTGCACTTCCACAACTCTGCAGCTAAGGTAAATGGTGTGATGGCAGCATGATCACTGGTCAATGACAAGGAAAACCCACTGATGATTTTATCATGCTGCCTGGGGATGGGAAAAGGACAGGACTGCAACAATGTCATGCATAAGCATCATGGTGGTCCTGTCCTTCTGCCATCCCAAAGGTGGGTTAGGAGAGTGGAGCAGAAAGGACCTCTATCTTGCCCATATGATTACTCTGCTTGAGAGAGCTCTACTACCTCTCATATTTCCCGGCAGAGGCAGGCACTATGGGAGGTCAAAATGGTATCTACAGTCAGTTACCTGGTACTACTGAAAGCACCAGACCAATAAAATAACAATAGGCCCAGACCATATTTTATTGGTCAGTTCTATCAGAGTGATTGGTTTCCATCAGGTGTACAAGGTTGTCAGAATGTGGCACTGGCATTGTCAAATTGAAGAATTCATAAATGAAAGACAACTGAAGCTGTTGCAGGGAGGCACAGTACTTTTATTGGCAAGAGTATCTGTGCATATGAGAACACAGGGTCTATTAAAACAGCACAATGTGGGTTTGAAATTTTAGTTCAATAGCAAACATGGTTAGGTTCATACTCTGAGTAATATAAATTAAACTGGTCACAAGGAGGAGATTATCCATTTCCCCCCACATCCTCAGAGTTCATTATTACTGTACTTCAGCAGGAAATCCTCTTTGAAGCCTGTGGTTTGGAACCCCACCACTTAAAAGCGATTGTTGCAGCAAATGTTTGTCAGGGTAGATAAGAACAGTCTGAAACATTTTATTTTCCTTTTTACAAGCTCCTCAGAGTTTCAAATTTGAGATAATATGCACTCATTAATTATAAGATGAATTGTATTGTCTGGGGTCTGAGGGAAGGGAACATTAAATAAATGTTAAATAAAAATGTTGATATTATAAGTGATGACAATGTCTGTATCTGTGTAACCAAGACCTCACTAGGTTTTTGGTCTAGGTGTTATCCCTCCACCCCTTATTCTCTTGTTGCACTTTGCTTTTTAAATCAACCACTTAGATACTTCCCAGTGAAGAGTCACTGAATTTGAAATCCTATACAATTTTTGCTAGACATGTGTCCTGTTGAGTTCAGTAAAATATGTGTAGGATTGCACCGTTAGTATATCTGCCCCTTTCTTAGAATTTACTCAGGTTAGTCAGAATCTGCTTTAGCTACATACAGAAAGATAGATGATGCTTCCAGTGTGCATGTGTCCAAGGAATTATGACCAGCAGATGCTTGTTTTATAGGTAGAATTTGCCACTTGCATTACTTCATTCTATTTTTTTTCATGCCATACAAGTCTAAACTCATGAATGTTTACTTTCAAGATGGGGCAGCCCCAGACATTGTGTTGGCTGAGATAGCAAATAGTGCCCTGCACATGTGTCAAAATGCAGAATATCCAAACTCAGGCAAATTATTTTGACACTCAAGGCAGAAAATCCCACTGGCCTTGTGACTATGAATGTAACAATAACATAGTAAATAATAAAATAATACCTCTGAAGATGCCAACCACAGATGCAGGTGAAACATCAGAAGCAAATACTGCTAGAACACGGCTTCACAGTCCAAAAAACCTACAACAACCAAAAATACCTTTTGTTATTCTGTAATGACACTGTATGCTCTGAATCCTATTGTTACAACTACAGTATACCCAATGATTGACCTTCATATTGACCACTGATTTAGTGAGAATACTTCAATTTGGACTAACCAATAGAATTAAGCTGAATATCTGCTGCCTGTGTCAGTTACCTCACTTTGCCCAATGATAGGTAGATCTAGGATAGGTAGATCTGTCCAAGATGGAAGATCTATTTTGGAGAAACAAAAACCTGCAGCAGATTTACTGAAATGGAAGCCACCAGCTGCAGTTGGGGCTACCTTTGTTCTCAGACACATGTAAGGAAAACACAGTACGAAGTGCACTAGAGAGTTAAACACTCTCAAATTACCTCAAATTAGCTGGGGCAGCTGAAAAATCCCAGTATAATGATCATCCAGATTTAATTTTTATTTTTTCTAATCTCAATGATTCAGGTGCTATTCAGCACTATGTAGTCCTAATTGGTTAAGGATGTAGACAACATTTATTGTTTTACCTTTGAGAAGCAAGCATTGCAACATCCTGCCAATAAATCACCAAGCTCAGTGAAGTGTTTCACCTGCTGTTGGAAACAGGAAAGACAATCCAACCTCCTGTCAATTCCCATACAATTTGTGTAAGAAGGCTCTGCATGAAATTAATCTGCTCTCACTTCATTAAGTGAAACACTTACGGCAAGCATGGAAAGGCAAGTTTCCTGGCCACACAAACACCAAAAAGACCTAAACTGTTCATCCATGTTTACACTTTTCCAAAGCCTATTCTAATAGAAAGCAGAAAGCTTTAGTTTTGCAGAAAAATTGCTCACACAATTTTCACCAAATGCAGATACTTAGCGATAGTGCAATAAAACCTCTTGCCACCTCACTTGCAGCAGAGAAAACATTGACTTCTCTCATTACCCTGCATGAACATTTACATCCCTGCAATAGTTATTTGATCTTCAACTATCGAATAAAGTTGAGTTAACTAAGGGCCACTTTATTTTGATCTGTCCTATTTATTGCATTGACCTTGAAGATACAAAAGGGGGGGCAGGGGGAGCTGATACAGGTACAGCTGATGCCAGGGTCTTTATGTGACAACCTGCTCAGCCTACCCATGGGTGATAACACCTCAGCCTCAGGGGATATCCAAATTGCTTTGGTTGCTCCCCAATCCAGAATCTTGGAAGGTAACCCAGAGATTCCCAGCCAAGCTGCAGGGCTCAAAATGTGACAGTGTTATTCCCAGGTTAAATTCAAGGGTAGCCTCCTTCTCCAAACCCCCTGGGATGCAGGGCACTAAAGAGGGGGTTCAAGAGTCCTACCCTACACCAAAAGAGTGTCAAGAGATGATCACTGAAGTCTTATTCTCCCCCATTGCCCACCAAAGGACCACTTATTTAACGATGCCACCCTAAGCCAATTTCTTCAAGTACATCAAATACAGTATGAGATAGGAAAAAGGTGAGGAAATTGCTATCCAGTCCCAAAGCAACCAGATAAACTCACACTGCATTGATCAACACCCAAACAGAGTGGCACATATACAAAGCAAACTGCTTAACTGACTTGCTTGCTCCTATCATGTACCTTGATCTTGGTGCCAATCAAATTTTAGCACCTTGGTTTCACTCCATGGAGACATCCAAAGCTTACGATTCCTCACAGCGATGTTCACCATAGGAGTCCAGGTAAGTATTTCCTTTAATTCTTACACAATGTGGGAAAGTTACTGTTTTGAACTACAAGTACCAGAATCCCCTTGCCAGCATGACCATCCTGAGTCCAGAAAAGGTAACATTTTAAAGTTCTATCTTCAGTCTGAGATTATGCAGCCCAATCTATTCCTCTATCCAAAAAAATATCACAGTTAGCAATCTAGGATTTGCTGACAAGAGACAGTCTGTACCATTTTGATCTGTGGCCCTTTTCGCACGGGTCTTTTCTTGCGCGACAGCCCCGTGAGCCTCGCGGGAGTGGGAGCGTCGCTCCGCACGACGCACTCCCACTTCCGCCGGGCTCACGGGGCTGAAGCGGAGCGAGCGTGGGTTTTTTGATTTTCGCTTCCAAGCGAAAATCACCCGCGCTCGCGCAATGCTCCCGGCGCCCACGCGCACTTACCTCTCGTGCGGAGCATTCGGGAGCCAGCCGGGTCGCGCTTCCTTCCCTCCGCCCTTGCGGAAGGAAGGGACGGGGTGGGGCGCTCGCGCAACGGACGCGACACGTCCTGCTTTGCGCGCACGTGCAGGAGTGCGGACGGGACGAGTGCCTTTCTCTCTCATGCGCGGGGGGGCGGACGGGACAATCGCCTTTCTCTCTCGCGCGCGCGGGGGGCGGACGGGACGAGCGCCTTTCTCTCTCTGCGCGCGCGCAGGGGGGAATGGACGGACGCACGAGCCGCCTCCGGGAGGCTGCCGCTTCCCTGCTCGTTCCTTCGCCTGTGGAAGGAAGGAGGGGGGAAGCGGCAGCCTCCCGGAGAAGGCTTCTTGCGCGAGCCGCCCTCCCCCGCTCGCGTGAGAAGACTTAATGCGAAAAGGGCCTGTGATGGCAAAGCCAGATCTATATCCAAAGTAAACATTTGACTCCTATTGGTTAGTTAGAGTAGACCCACTGAATGGGTTGTGCATCAGCACACACATAAATCTTATTGATTGAATGAAGCTACTTTAGTTAGGTCTAACAATATGATTCAGGCCATAGTCTTTCAGATGTGACCCTTCCTTTCCCTTTATCACCTACGTAAATCAGATACATGTGCTTGACATGTGAAAAATCATAAGCACTAATGTTTATTGACAGCTTCTTTAGTTTAACAAGCAGCCATAATTGAACAGAAGCTGGTGACAGATGTAGTAGGTGTCTCCTTGCATTACAGCATATCAGACTTCAGCATATGAGCATTAGGCAAAACCAAACTAAACAAAATAAAAATAAAAAACAGGCCAACTCCAATCCTGTTGTCGAGAATCATTTTTCATTATTCATTATCAAGGATTTGTGTTTTTATCATCATATTTTGTATTCTTTATGGTGAACTCTCATCCCATCTGTTTTGTGTGGAATTTCTAAATAAAAATGGAAGGAGGCATTTTAAATAAAACATGATTGCTGCCACTATCCCTCTGTGATTGGATATGCAAGATAAACTGTTTCCTGTGAATAAAGAGGCAACACAATGACAATTGAACCTCTGAGTCACAGAGGAGATGCTGAGTACTCTGCCAGCCAGCCAGCCAGCTAGGCAGTCCCTGTTGAGCAAAGAAAGAATGGGCAAGCTGGGAGAGAGATTAATATCCTTCCTGACTGCAGTACTCTGAACCCTTCAGGTATTACAGGGATATGCCTTCTAGTAACTGACTTCAGCTGCATTTGGAATGACCTGTATGGTATCTGGTAGTCTGATAGAGCAAGCCTGATGTCAGGCTTCTAACAGCAGCCAGCAATGCAGCAGAATTTCAATTAGTCAGGTGACAGTCAGCTGCAGCCTCTGAGGAATGAGTGACTAGATCAGATGTACGGCACCCTTCAGCTGTGGCCCGGAAGGCTTAACGGTGACACCCATTACCCTGATGGACAGGATATATTCTTACTTCAATCACAACATGGGGTAACGGAAAGAAAAGAAAAGAAAATATAATTATTTTCACCCTCTGAATAAAAATTCAAATGGCAAAGACAAGTTTCCACTATGCTGTAAATCACTTAGCATGATTTAGTTTACCCAGAGGGGTTGTAAACAAAAGAACTAGGGAAGATGCACTTGGACTTGATGAAAAGGAGCAGGAAAATGTAGATTCATGCACCACTGTTTAGTCCTTTTGAAAAAAAATGAGCAAAAAAGTTTGCATAAAAACAGCTTTTTTCTAATGAAGTCTGAGGTTCAGGGATTTTTTTTTTTTTTTTTTTTTGCTACATGTGGTCTCTTCCAGATCCCTGTTTGATATTTCAGTATAGAGCTTTTTCTCCTCTCCCTCTTTCTTCCTTACTCCATGACTGTGTAGGGAAGAAGAAACTGCTTGTAGAGTGTTTCCCAGGAGACAACCATTTAGACCAATGAGGTTGGTATTTTACATGTTAGGATGTAGAATGTGGTGCTTCACTGAAAGACAGAGAGATATAGGAGAACTGTGAGTCTCTTTTACTCCACACAATTATAGTACTTGATAGCCTGTTGGGGGAACATCATATAGAATCCCAGGATTTGTGGTTCAGTGAGGCACTAGACCTCTCTGGCTGAGAATTCTAAGTGCTCCTGCCTGAATGGCAATTCCAGGCTTTCATAAGACAGAGGACATATCCTCCAGTTTTTCACAGATGGGTAGCAGGGCTAAACAACATCAGAGTGTGGTCAAGATGGGAAAAGTTGTTAATGAAAAAGTACATGCAAGCTGGGAGAGACTATCAAAGTTTACTTTTGCCTGAGACTAATAGGAAGGCCTTCCTCTCCTCTCCACCCCCTGTTAAGTGAGCACAAAATACTTTTCCAATTTGAATTCAATTTGCAACAGTTGATGTATATTCAGGACAAAGGGGAAAGAGGATGGATGAGAGAAAAACTAGGACATATTAATAAGCAGCTGAAAAAGTGGGACAACAGATTATTAATTGGGACTCCCCCTGCTAAATCAGGACAGTTAAATGGTATGGGGAAAATAGGAACTACGCTTGATTTATAATGCTATAGTTGTAAGGCTTAGAGCATCTCAGGTTCTGTTTTTTTGTTTTGTTTTATTTTTCATATAAATCACGATGGGGAACCTTTGACACTTCAGCTGTTTTGACCTACAATTCCCATAATCTCTTACCATTTGCCATGCTACATGAGAATGAAATGATGGAAGACCAGTGGTTCTCCATGCCTGACATATTTATACATATTTTCTAGTTCTTTTTTTTTAGTATAAAGGAAACCCACTGGGTGACCTTGGGCACATCACACACTCTCAGTCCCAGAAAACCCCCTTGATAGGGTCATCATAAGTCAGAAACAACTTGAAGGCACACGGCAACAATGAGAATAGAGGAAAAATAATCTTTATTTCTGTAATTTTTTTTATATTGCCAGCTAGTGACTTTAGAATGTCAGTTTCTATTGTGAAAGGTGAAAACAGTTCTTGTTACTGCTGTTTTAATGGATCTGTGATAACCTTTCAGAAACCTGTCACTGTAGTTGGTATGCTTATTCACAGGCATGAATCCACAGCAGTGATGTTTGCTCGTGGTGGTGGTGGGGGGAATCACAAATATATTTTATATTCTTAATTCTAAACAAACACAATAGCAACACCATATGTAATCAGTAGCCTTATACTATGAATCTCTTTCTGGAATGTCATGTTATAGACTGCCAAGAAGCATTATAGGATAGTTTTCCAGCTAAATTGCTTTTAAAGGTATGCACGAAGATATTTCATGGCATGTGTCCTTAATACAACCCCTCACAGAAATGGTATACACAGGGAAAAGCCTGTATATAAGCATGAGACCCTTTAACATTCCAGTGTTTCTGGCACGATGTTTTGGTTCCCCACTTTATAGTAAACCAACTACATTTTCCATTTACAGAGTCATTCTCCCACCATATTTTTCCAGAATTTGGAAATATAATTTTCACAAGTAATTAGGTACAGTTTTAGTGTTATGCCCCCTCCACAAAAAAGCAGTTAGTTAAAACACACACACATTGATACAGCATACATACAAACATTTATACTCCTGTTCCTTAAATTAAAATAATTATTTTTTAAAACACCACAATGCTACTGGTCACCAGCCCATAATACAAAGCACATGCTACTCCTGTCCACTTTGTTCTCATCTCAGCATCCACAAAATAATATGAGAAAGCAGCATGAGCAATGAGATAAGCCAGCTCTTGCATGCTATGACATTCCTGTGTTACTGCAGTTTAGGCCTACTTGGAATAACCCCTAGATATCATTTTGATATCAATAATTTGGCTCTCTTCTACCACCCCTCTCCACATGTGAGGCCCCCGGACAAGCACATAACTAGGCTCGGCCACTATTTGCTGGACATTCCATTCTCCACCCAGGCAGGCCAGAAATAGCCAGATCTTTGCTTTAGGAGACCTATCTGCAAAGACCCTCATTATGTATGCACGCTGTTTTACAAAGAACTCCCTGCCCCGAGCAGGCACCCTGGCAAGCTGAATACTCAACTGCCAAGCACTCTGTATTTGCATACTGGCTAACTCTTTGTCAATTTGGATTTAACATAATCATGCTAAATTCTGACTTTTCCAAAGCTTTGTCCTGCTCCTAAAACGCATTGTTTTCCCCAAGTACAGCATAGCCTGCAGTTACATTTTCCTCTATAAAAACCACTGATTCCGAGACCATCCTCGGATCGCTCCCGAGTTCCAGACCACCTTGCTGCTGCTTTGCTTGGTGAGCTTCCTCTCAGCTCCAAGTGCTGAGATACATCGGACCCCAGCATCGCTCTCTATCTTCTTTCCGGGCTTCGGGAACAGGTTTCGTATCACTCGAATCAACTGTCCCTAACATCTGCTCTAACATTCAGTAAGGTCACTACTCCTGTAACTAAAATAGCTACTAAAAGTTATGGCTGGATCACACATGCTGTGATGTTATCCTTTGTCATGTTACAGTTGTAATTTGATATAGTTACCCCTACGTTACAGGAAAAAGAAATTAAGTACAAGGAACTAGTTTCTTTCCAATGATTATTCCCAAGCTTTGATTCTATCTACTGGTGGCAGAGAGGAAGTATTTCCCAGTTCTGTCACTTTTCATTTCATCTTTCTTGAGAGGTGAATGTTGCTTCTCCCTAAACTCTTCTGTGTAGATGTTGGGTACGCTTTAGGTCTCAAACTCTGATATTAGAGATTTGCCCAGCCTCACGTTGCCAAACCTAATTAGAGGATCTAGTTCCCACATTATTATATTCTGTGGAAAAATTGTCATGTCCTGAACATCATGGGTGATCCTTGCTTCCACAAGAAGCAGCTGTTAAGATACTAGCCTTTTTCTCTGTGTTTGAACAACTTATTTCACCTCAAAAGCTGCAACCCTAAATATGCACACACAGATACACATACCATCCCAGGAATACCTTATTAAGAACTTGGATGACATACAAAAATAGATTTTATCCAAAAATTCCTTTATGTTTATAACCTCATGAACCCTTCCATGAGCAAGGATGGCTAGTTAATTATTGAAGAAACAAGCAAACAGATATATATATAAATGAAAGCAAGAGAACAGCTGCAGTCAGAGGGTATTTAATGTCATTGACTAACTTATAAACAAATGATGGAAAGATTTAAAATAGACTCAAAATTAGAAGGAGTAGAGGAGAAAGAAAATGAATTTGATTCTCAAATTTTAAAAGGTAAAGAGCATATAATAACAAAATTATATAAGATATTAATAAAGGTGGAATTGGAATATGGTATAATAAAGGAGAATATGAATAAATGGGCACAGAACATAGGCCACACAATACAACTTGAACATTGTGGGAGAAAAGAAAACATGGACTAAAACCCTGAAATAATTTACAAGATGCTGTAGCCAAAAAGAAAAATATTATAAAATGTTAGTATACACACACACACACACACACATACAGAAAGTGTGGAGACAAAACAGGAATCTATTCTCATATGTGATGGCAATGTACCAAAGCACAGAAATTCTGGAAAGAAAGAGATTCATACTTTAATAATGAAGAACTAAAATTTGATTTTCCAGCATGTCCTGAATTGTATTTATTAAACGTGTTCAAGGGCTTAGATATTAAGAAAGAGAAAAAAATATTGGTGAGTGTCGCTGTACATGATAACAGTAGTCAGATTAATTTATGCACAAAAGTGGAAAGATAGTGAGATACCTACAGAAGAAGAAGAATGGATATTAAAACTTTACAACATGTACCAAATGGATATATTAACCATGTTATTAAAGAACACAATTTTAAGAGAAACTAAGGAGAACTGGGAAGAAGTTGCACAATTATGGGAAAGGAAATGGAAAAAATAGAAAGAGTAGACTTAGGCCCTTTCCACACGGGGTTAAAAAACGGTGTAGAGCGACCTCTGATGGAGGTCATCTACACCATAACGTGGATTAGGGTGGACTACTTTTGTGTAGTTCCACACCTCAATCTGCGCAGGGGCAACTGGAAGTGGCGCCTCCGCATGCTTTTTGAAAACCACTTGTCTTGTGGTTTTTAAAAAGCATGGGGCGTGCAGCCCTCTGCAGCCCTGTCGCAGTGCCCGGTGTGGATCTGCAGGCGCACACAAGTGTGCACCTGCAGACTGGCCAGGGGGCAGGCTTCTGGCTGACGAGCTTCTCCGGTTGGTGGAGAGCCTCCGCCAACCGGAAGCTGCCATTTTGGACGCAGCGGGACTCCACAGGACGCCGATGTGTGTGGAGCGGCGAACTCACGCTGCTCCACGTGACAATGGACTTACCCGGCTGCAGGTAAGCTCCGTTTCAGCATGTTTCCGGGCGTTGCTTCCTCCGCGTGTGGAAAGGGCCTTAGATGATTGAAAATGTGAATTAGGAGTTTGACATGATAATGAATAAGTAACTTATGAAGATAAATATGCAAAGGAAATTATTTTATTTTACGAGTATTACTGATAGAGATGTGATAGAGATGAATTTTTTGTAAGAAAATATACACTCAGACCCACATCCATATATATTTATCTATAAGCATCAGTAAAACTTAAATGGATACGTTCTTCATTCTGCTTTGTTTACAACTGTGCCTACTCTGAACTGATATACCAAAAATCAAAGTGAAGGTTAGGTTTCACTAGAAAAGAGTGGCCTCTGAATCCAAATAACACCTCTTATAAAAGGCAACGAAGTGCAATAGCTGTCAAAGGGAAGGAAACATACACATTTATCTTCAGATTTCTGTAAAAAAAGAAAGTTTAAATCTAACCAATTTCACAGATCTACACAGCATACACATGAAATGGAGCAGTGAAGCAAATAATCAAATATATTATTCATGAACTAAAAAGGCTCCATTTTGAGCTATCTCAAGCATTCTCTGATGTCGTCGTAATGATTCTGAAGTGCCTAATTGAATCAGACTAATGGCCCATCCAGTCCAATGTTCAGCTTCCAACTGCAGTCATCTCACAAATGGCATGGAGATTGAACTTACCTATCATTTTGTTGCTGAGTGTGAAGGATCTCAGTTAGTTCTAATGGCTAACAGCATATATAATTATGAGTGTTCTGGAGTGGGAATATCATGAATGCTTGCAAATGTTCTCAACTCAAATAAAATGTGTTCCAAGACTGTTGAAATCATGAATTTGTTTTGCATTTTGGAACTTATTGCAAAAAAGAAAAAGGAAAAAAAAAGTGTTTGCACAAAACCACTGAGGTTTTTCAGAAAAATATTTTTGTGCAGAAAGCTGTCTTTCACACTGAATTCACCAGGGCTTGCAGAAAACATTTCTTTTTGAAAAAAATAATAATCCCCAAATGTGATCACTGGGAGAGGGGCTGAAAATCTTCTTTCTTATATACAAGAATGAAATATCCAAAGATTTGCATCTCTACTTGGGTGAGATAGTAAGTTTGGTCATTTGCTTTCAGAACACATGGCATATAGCCTGAGGCATTGCTTTCAAAACTGTTAATATGCTCCAATATCTTGTTCCCATCAGTGACAAAACTTTATGCACAAACCGCTAGAAGCTAGCAATGGCTATATTTTGTCATGTCTTGATGTGTTTTAATCTAAAGCAGGGCCAGGGAAAAGTTAAGCCCATGGATTGCAGTGTTCCCAGAATCCAACTTTTGTGCTCCCTTGTGCCCCCTGGGAATCCTTCCAAGCTATCAGAACCCCACCAAACTTTTTTTTTTTTTTTAGAAAAAAACATGCTCATGGTTTTCAGATTTTCCACCTCCAAACCACTTCCAAAAGCAAAGAAATTGATCCCTGCTGCCAATCTCCTACCAAACCATTTAGTCAAAGACTGGCTTAACTAGACAACCAGAAGTGATATGAAAATCACTTTCAGTGAGGTGTGAGGGGGTATGAATGTGAAAAGTGGCTTCTGTTCCCATGCAGTCGGCCATCCTTTACAGGATGCTCTCGCTGCCCTCTTCATGGGCATGCCAGTGACTCTGCTTCCTGGAAGCCCAGTTGTTAGAACTTTAATCTGTGCTTTCAACATCTATGTTTGAGAAGCTGCTATCTATTGGTATCTGAATCATGTGGATTTCTGGACAGCTGGGTCACAGGTATGCCCAATGCTGGGGTAGGACCAGCAGCACGCCTTCACTCTCCAGAACAAATGGTGAACCATCATGAGATCAACACAGGATAATGTCCACAGAAAGCAATTGAAAGTGACTGATTTCTCTTCTGCTGGACTTCGTATTCTCCAGGTTTTCATAGATATAAAAAAGGACATTCTTGGGATCAAGATATACTATGACAGCCCCAGTGAATAAAAGTGGCAAAACAGGATCCAATTTCAGAAGCTGATGTCATAATGGAGTAAAACTAATACTGGTTCAGGACCATTCTGTAAATTAGTAGCATAGCACTGTTAAGCTAAAACAATATATAATTGCAGAGGGTACCTTTGACCATATAAAAGTATTCATGGAAGTGTGATAACTGAAGCCCCTGTCAGGGCTGATGATGATGAGCAGCAGCTGTTGGTCCCTGTTGCTCAGGGTGGAGATGACGAGCAGCAGCTGTTGGTCCCTGTGGCTCTGGATGGAGATGAGTCCTGCAGCTCGAGAGCTCCCCCTGCTGCCATGGACCAAGCAGGCTTCGACGTTCCTCTGCCTGCTCCTTTAGGGCAACAGGGATCTAGTTCTGAAGATGGTTTGGAGCCTGTGCCAATCAGCCCACAAACAAGGTGGAGACTCAAGAGAGCTGAGCAAAGGGAGGCTTCCTTGATTAAGTTCAAGAAGCAGTGACTAGCCACACCTGTGTCTTGGGCTATATAACTGCCTGCCTGGAAGCTTTCCTTTGCTTGTGGCAAACTTCTTTCAAGCCCTCCTCTTGCCTATTCCTTGCTCCCAGCACCTGGTTCCTGCTACCTTGAATTCATCTCTTGACCCTTGGCTTTTGGAACTCTGATTATGGCTTTTGCTTGACGCTCTAGTAAATGAACTCCCTTGTGTAAAGTGCTTGCTTGTCTCTTCCCGGCTGGACTTTGCTGGCTCTCACACTCCCTTCTCTGGGCTGTCTCACCGCCCAGGTCTCTAACCTTGACAGAAAGGGCAAGAAGTTCACATCAGAGCCAAAACCTTGGAAGGTCCACCCCTCCCACTGCATTCCATGCAATAAAATAAAATAAAAACATACTTCTCTTTTTGTTTACTTTTTATTTCAGAAAAAAAAGGCATCCCTAAGGCCTAAATTGGCCAGAGGAAGCCAATATCCTCACGCTCCCAGAAGAGGAAGAAGAAGAACAAACAACCCGGAGGGGCAGGGCCCCCTAAATCATGGTGCAAGTGTTCTCCACAGCTCATAGGGTATTTGGTGCAAAAAATGGCCCCTAGAAGGCCCTGAGGGCCACAAAAGGCCTTGTGCCCACATACAACCTGCGGGCTACACACACCCTCTTCTAATATACAACATGTTATCCCTTTGCTACTGTACAATCCAGTCTTTTTCCTCTCCACAGGCTTAGAATTAAGAAGCAGCATTTACTGCTTATGTGGCTTAACTCCAACACAGATTAATACCACAAAGCCTTTCTTTGTAAAGGAGATCTTTGCTAAGCATTGCTCTCACATTTACTGCCACCAGCAAAGTGCAACCGTGAAATACATACAAACACACAGCCTTCCTCTTTCTTCTTCTAACAACTTTAAATTGTTGCTTATTTATTCAAATCATACCCTACACTTTCTCCTAAGAGCTCAAGGTTCTTTTCACACACACACACACACACACACACACACACAGATTCATTTTTCTACAGTTTCCTCCTGTTTGTTTGGGTTGGTTTCATTTTTTAAAATTATTATTATAGTCTGAGGTATAGTGGAGTCAAGACTCACAGGGTTACAATGCTGGTTTTTTGTTTTTTTTAGTTCTTCTTAGGAATGTTGACACAGTCTATCACCCTCTCAGGCTTCCCTGTTCCCCCCAGGCTTCCCTGAAAACTTCACAGTAGCTGTGGGGTGGATGGTGGAACAAGGCTATAGACTTTGCAATAAAGCTTCACCCTAGGAATAGAAACTACAGAAAGTTTTTGTGTATGTATATACACACCAGAGATCCAGCATGGTGTAATAGTTTGAATGTTATAGCTCTGGAGACCAGGATTCAAATCTGCCCCTCAGTCATAGAAACCCATTGAGTGACCTTGGGCAAGTCACAATCTCTCTGCCTCAGAGGGAGGTAAAGGCAACCCACCCCCACTGAACAAATCTTGCCAAGAAACTCCCATGATAGGTTCACTTTAGGAATGCCAGAAGTTGGAAATGCTTAAAAGCACAAAACAAAACATTTATATGCACGTATGTAACAGATACGGAGAGAAGAAAGGAAGGAGAGAAAACAGCATGATCCACCTTTTTGGAATCTCTTTTGGGGTCATGGTTATAGGGTTTCTCATGAAGATAGGTTTGTCAGGTGAAGTAAGGAATAGGGTTCCTGTACCTTTAGTGGTTGTGCATAAGAGAGAATTTCAGCAGGTGAAGCTTGAATGACAAGCGATAGCTGCTGAAATTCCTTGTTCTAAGTCCTCCAGCACAATTCTATGGTCAATTTCCAGTGGAAGTGAGCCACAGAATCAATGTGAAGGGCATAGCAAACCCTCGAGAAATGTTCTTACTAGGAATCTCTAGGTCCCCGAGCATGACTCTATGGCCCCCTTCTGGCAGAACGATAAAGTGATTAAGAAAGAATTCTCTTGTGTTTACACAAGTCTGTAACCTAGGTGCTCACAATCAAAGGATAACTCTCAATAGGTCTGCATAGAATCTGATGTTGTTTTCACTATTTGGACTTCTTCAGTAAAGATTTAAGCTGCAGGGGAAGGTTTTCCAAAAGGCCATGACAAATAATAGAAAGCAGTTAGGAAAGAATCGTAAGCAGCTTATAAGTCTGCAATAATTGTTGGAAGTGTTGTTTGATGAAAACACAGAAGCATCCTCCACGTAATCTCTCCTTGTCAGTTAAGGATATCATGATGTAGGCCTTCCATGTTCCTAGAAGGCACACTGGCCAGGTGGAGCCAGTAGGTAACAAGCAGCTTCACAGTCCCCTGAACAGAATTTGGTTCTTTCTTTCTAGGAAAGCTGCCTTGGATATCTGCACCCCATCTCTACCATTTTCAGAAAGAAACAAATCCTAACTATCCAAAATATTCAAGGGCCAAATTAGCTGACACTGGACCAACTGAAGCTGTGCTAAATCCAAAACGTCTCCAGCCTAGAGATGTTGGAAATTGCATAGGATAGTCCTTGCCATGGAATATATTTGTACCAACATAGTGGTTGAGTTCCCTGGGTGGAGGAATTTTGTATCTGGTATAGTTCAGTTACTTTCTTTGCTTTGCCTGCCCTCTTTTTTGGTTCTTTTGCTGGTAGGTCTTAGCCTGCAGAGCAGCTCTATCAGCAGACTGCTGTGTCAGCAGATCTCTGAGAATAACTAACAGAACGGATTTCTGCCAGCAGAAGATGTTTGTGCATGCCTTATTCTAACTCCCTACAGCCAGCGCATATTGGAATTAGGAATTCACTTGAATTCTCCAATGATCTATCCCAGAAATGAGACTAAATCTGTTTAATGACTGCCGAAACAAACATCTTACTCTTCAAGAAAGTGGAAAGAATATATTATTCTTGTTTCTATTATTATTGTGCTTAATTATGATTTTTGTGTTGTTGTGATGGTATTCTGGGTTTTGTAACTGTTCTATTTTGTCAGCCACACTAAGCTTTTTGAGAAAACCTACATGAATTAATAGACTAAATACAGATAAATGTACACTGTTTTTTCCTGAAAGGTAGCATCAACCATCATTTTGATCAATGTAATTCAATGATTTAAGGCCAGATAGCCTTAATAAAAGAATATTCATGTCAAACCACACATCTGCTTAACCTGTTAGGAAATGAGTATTGTTACTCCCTCTTCGCCCTTAAGAAATCTTTTTTTTTCTCAGTAAAAAATTATAAATTCAATAATGACTGGTCATATCTGAATTGTTTCATTGTTTTATTGTACTCTTTCCTTAGGTCATTTTGTTCTCTTCTGTGCTGCCATGACAAGTGATTAGAGAAACCACTTCAGAATGTCTGTGCTTTAACACTGTATCCTTTGCATGTCTGCTTTGAAGCAAACCCCATTGTGTTCAACAGAAATTGCTCCAAGAAAATTGTGTATAGGATTGTCTCTGTTCTCAAACATATAAAAGAGTAATATCTATTTCTTCACTTTCAATGTTCTGTGATTTCATTCACTGGCTGTTTCTAGATTTCTTGCTTTATTTAAAAGCAATAACTTGCATGGGACAGATAGTAAGAATAGACTTAGCAATTCAAAACAGAGAGTACTGAAAGGATCAGAAACCATGTTTATGCATCTATTAAATATTTATACAATATTTCAGTGATACCATCGGGCATTATAATTTCTCTCTTGCTTTTTTGGCAAAGATTCTGATGGCAAAGAGAAAACAACTATGCCTCACTTTGAGGCAAATCTTTTCAAACGAATCAGAAAAAAGGGGGGTTGGCATTTTTATCATTGTTTCATCAAATGTTTTCAGACATTCATCTCCAACCAGCACGAGTAAACTGTAAGTCAAAACAGTAATATAAGTAGGAAGAAATCATAGCAGATCACCAGTCAGTATCAGTCAGTATTAATTCTTTGATTGTTTTAAAAATAAAAACTTCTTAGACCTAGGAAATTAAAATGTTCTTAGGACAAGGAAGAAAGAAGACAAGCAGGTCCTGGTCTGGAGAAAGGGGGCTACTTCCCAAAGAGTATCCATAATCCAGGAAATGAACTGCTATTGTCAAAGCTAAAAACTAATGTCACACGGTTCATAAGGATAGGAATACCTGACAGATTCATTTTCTCCTACATAATCAAATTATTGTACCCTGAATTTAAGGAAATTTGCAAAACTTTTTGAAATCTTATGAAAATCAAACTGAGATAAAACACTCATCCATCCCTAGTAGTTGAGTAACCAATTCAGAACAACCACCTGTGTCCCCAGGCTATTTCCCCATTTCTTCCCCAACCTCAAATCTGTTCCATAGGCTTGAGGGACCCTTTAAAATGACAGCTGAAGTGTTGCTAGAAAATTGAGGGGAAAAGAAGCAATTGTGTGTGGAGAAGACTTTTTTATATCTACAGAAACATCTTCTGGACCAAAGAACCTTTTGTAAATTGAAAGGACAACCTTGGATATAACCCAATTCCATTCCACCTGTTCTCCACTACCATTTACACTTATACATATCCCCAAAATGTATGAGAAAATATTTCTGTTCTTGGTTCAGTTCTAGGTAAACTTCAACATAGGTGATTTGTGGAGTGACCAAACATCTAACCCCCACTGGAGAGGATTTTCCTTCATTCACCTGGGCCTTGAGCTGCCCCAGCAACCTCACTCACTTGTTCAAACAATTGCCAAGTCTTCCAGCTCTGATTATCTGATTACCATTTCTGTATCTCCTTCTCCAAGCGTAGCAAGTAATGCTTAGGTTGGTCTGTTGTTAACTCCACTATTATTTTGCTTCTGCTACCCAAAGGGACCTTGTTATTAATGAAATATCAAAAGTAAATGACATAATGATATGGGCTAGAACTCTTTTAGGTCACTATGCTAGTGAAAAAACAATTGTGCAAACAGTTGTGCTTTCTCAGAGATTGTATAACTGCAGTCTTTGGTGCAGCTAATTTTTTCACAAGCACATCTCTCACATTTGAAACTGGGGATAGGGAGACTACTGTACAGTAAGTGAGATAAAGGCCTTGGTGCCCACTTTGAAATTGTTTGGGATCCTACTGTGTGTCTTTGCCATGGTCACAGTGATTATCTTTACTGCTCACTCACCTCCAATGGACTCTGCGATAGACTCCAATAAAACACAACAGGAAATATGTTGGACTTATTTGGCTGGAATAAAGATGGGGGGGGATATATCTAGATGGTACATTTCACACAATAACTGCAAAAATGTAGATATCAAAAAATATGTGTTCCCTGATTAGCAGGATGGAATGTGGCCTGAGATTATTTGATCGAGATTTCTAATTAGTCTGATCATGTAAAGTATGAAACTCAAATAGAATCCATGCCTGATTTCTGTTTAATGCTCAGCAAAGTACATTATAATGGGCTGGCACTACAAGCTTTTGTCTAGTAGTACCCAATTATCCATATTTGTTATAACTACAAGATTCTGTTGACTTTTTGCACACAGCAGCTTTAGTACTATCAGTATAGGCAGACCTTTTTTTTTTTTTTTTGAAAAAAGAACATGGTTGTTTCAGTCCATTTTGAACTGTTTCCACTATCGTGTGATTGCTCATTTTATACTTTTGAATTCATTGGAAATATCCAACAGGATTCTTTCCCAGTTCACTAACTATTTCATTCTTCAGATTTAAGTCAGGTTTCACCCATGACACTTCTATCCTTCTTGGCTGCATGGATTGGAGTGAGTGGAACTCCCTGAGACATTTCGCCCCTCTTACTGAAACTTCTTTTGATTCCCTCACCTTCTCTTACGCATATCTCCCAAACAGTTTCTCTCCCGTCCATTTCTTTATTTTTCTTATAGAGCTTTGCTCTTTCCTGCTTCCCTTAGCCTTCACTCATTCTGAATTCTATTTCACCTCTTTTGAATTCTGGATTGACTAGGAAAAATTGATAAAAACATGTTCTAGAACTGGAAGGATTTCAATTTGCTAAAATTTTTGATTCCATCATTTAATTGGTATCCTTCTGCTATGTCACACTGCTTTAAAGCATGGCCAAAACACTACAAAAAGTTCCCATGGGATTATACTTGTCATTATTGCATCAAATTGTGTGTGTGTGCGTGCTGTTTTGCCATTAGATCCTTGTGTACTGGTAAAACATTGCATGAAAAGGAACTCTGATTCAACCATTTTTTAAATAACAAACAGAACACATCATGTATCAATGAAACACCACACAAGGAAAATCTGTACTTGAATAATCTATCATATTGTTTTTTGTGATGTTTTGCCAATTTGACAATCAAATTACATTACCTTTTGGTAATGTAGATCAGTATCCACTAACATGAAAAACCTAAAACCAATGCTTAGTCCCAACTATAGTAGACCATTGAATGAATGGAAAGTTTTCAAGTAAATACTGATAAAAAAAAACTATATTCCATCCAGAGAAAGAAGCATGTTTTAAGAAACAGGAAACATAGCAATACTACCTCTTCACTCAAAATGTTGTTTTGGTAACATATGTTGACAAGAAGCCACACGGTAGCTCCTTAAATGTTTGCATATGGTAAAAACACACACATACACTTGTGTGCACACACAAGCAAACTAGCAAGCATTCCTCTCTTTCATACTTTTATTTTTCTGTCCTCCAGGAGCAGATTTAGGCCATTTCTGGACAACAGGGCTGTCCTGCTAAGGAGACAGGTTGGCAGTGGTCGGCTGGTCATGCTTCCATATGACATCATTTCTGGCCTGCTGCCATCCTCTTCTCATGTATCACGCTCACAGGGTATGTGCTAAAGATATAATCCATTTAGCACCTGCAATCACATGATGCTCCCATACCTACCTATCCTGCAGAAGAGCAAAAAGTGCAATGGCAACACTTCCTTCCCCAGCACAGCCTGAGAAATGCCTGGCTGTGATGTGAAAGGAAGAGGTTGGGCCATTGTGCTTACTTCTACAGGGAGCTCATCCCATGCAGAGCGGAACATTGCTGTCATGCTCCCTTCCCTGCCGGAACTGCAACAGGACAACTTGCAAGAGCCCTGTCGTGTGGAAATGGTCCTTGGTAACACATATACATTATAGATACGCTGCCACATTAAGCAAAAATTAAGGAGATAGTAATTCCTCAATGACCAAGGACTGTGTTTGCAACAATAAAAGATTAGATCACTGGGAGTCTAATCCGAGTCTTGCCTGTAAAATGACACTCTTTTTGATGTTTTTGCTTGAATGTTGTTGTTTTGTATCCTGAATATGACTTGTGGCAGGTCTATCATAGGGTTTTCTTGGCAAGATTGGAGGTTTGCCATTGCCTTCATCTAAGGCCAAGAGAGTATGACTTACTCACGGTCACCCAGTGAGTTTCCATGGCTGAAAGGAGATTTGAACTCTGGTCTCCCAGAGTCCTAGTTCAAAACTCAAACACAACAACATGATCACTGTACAAATACATTTGTTTGAATGCATGATATTTAAGAAGGATGCTAATAAGCAATGCACTCTCACTCTCATAATTCTGCTGAAGTCAAAAGGAGTTATACCATCATTTTCTTTTCTTTTTTTATTCTTTCCTGTTCAGTCAGTTAAAACAATCACCTAATAGTAAAACACCAACAAGGATATCTTACAAATGAATTGAATTCTCTGGCCAACTGCCTTTTTGCAAACATTTGTCATGAGCAATTACCTCTGAAACTTTATGGCTTCTTGTCACAAGACTGCTTCTTGTCACTATGCTGGCTCAGTCTTCTGAAGCCTTCCTAACTTACTTTTGAGTGTCATTAATTGTTACTGATAGAATAACCCTGTGACGCTCCTTTCAGCAGACTTCTCATGTTTTCTAGGCAACAAGTAGCTAATGGACCACATGAAAATTAAAAAAACACACCATTTAATCTTAAAGTTGCTGCTACGATCCTTCTTTTTACCCCATCTTATTCCCTTATTCCTTTTTATGTGAATAGACTTGGTTTGCAATGACTTGTCTCTGAGGGCTTGTCCTCCAGGACAGTTATGATACACTTTAATGTCAAGTAAGATCAAATTGTTCAAAGAAGTGGATGGATGCCTTCTGTTGTAAATTTTAATTTTATGCAGTGAGGCATACAAATCATCCCAAAGGCTAAAGGAGTATATGTGTTACAAGGAGTAAGCAAAAAACACCCGCCAGGGCACTACTCTACTGGTCACAAGTCAGTAACATCTGTAATCATGTCCTTTACAAGGGCAGACTAGGGGAATCGTTGGGTGGGGGAAGCAATGCCTTCCTCATCCAGGTTGTCACAACATGAGCATCAGAATAGACATCACAAAGTGTCTTTTAGTAATTTAACTGCAACAAAGTGGCCACAAACTAAAGATGTGCTTGTTTAAATTATTTATTCTTGCTGGGGAGAAGAAGTAATTTAAACAGTTTTCTTCTCATTGTATGAATGTCTTTCAAAAATGTGGACTTTTGAAAGATGCCTTGAAGGAAGAGAGAAAATCTCCCCTCCCCAATTCACCTCTTTCCTGCCCCCCTTCATGTAGTGACTGGCAGAAGGGGAAAAGAGAGCAGACAATTTAGGAGGCTTGCCCATTGAAAGCTACCCTAGTTAGTGCTAGGGGATTGTCCTGACTCATTGTACCTTGCCCCTTCCATCTGTATGGCAACATGGCAACTGGAAGAAGGGGGGCACAGCTGAGCAAAGATGTTTATTCATTCCTGGCTAGATTATGATGTATGGGCCTTGATCAGCTACCTCCTCCCAATGACCCCCCACTTCCAGGCTCATGAAATGTCCACGCATGTGGAAGGGGGCAGCCTAGTGAGGAGGACTGCCTGACTTAACAAGTGCATGCCAGTGTAGGCACTCTCTGGGGCCTCCTAGGGATCCTTTGGAAATCCTGCCAGATGATGTCATTTCCCCCCCAGTTCTTTCTTGAGTCTTCAACTATTCTTTCCATCTTGACCACAAACCATCCTCTGGGGAAAAACATCAAAAAGGAAATTAGACAGCTTTACTCAGGAGGAGTACCTCTAGAAATCTTGAAATGAGAAAACTGTTTTGATAAGAATAATCTCTAAGTCAAATTCTCTTTCTCCTCTCTCTTTCTTTCTTTCCTTTCCCCCTGTTTTCTCCTCAGCCTTTTCTCTTCCAGATTTGTATATATCACATTTCCTTTAAGATGCTTGTTGTGAATTCTTGGCAGACCTTCTGACAGAGCAGCAGAGACTGAGTAGGTTAATGTTTGGAAAGGAGGATTTTCTTTGCTTTATAGTCTAACGCCAGTTTCTCCTAATGAAGTGAAACAATGATGCAGTAGGATGCTTTTGCCCAGCAAGGCTGGCATCCAAGCTTTAAGCTTATTGTCTAAATAACAATGATTACTGAGAGAGAGACTTATCTTTGACCCTTGCTGAGATCCAAAGGCAGGTGGTTGGACTAGAATTTCTGAACCTGATAGACTTCTTACTAGCCAGACATGTTTGTAAAAAATCTTTTCTGTCAATTCAAAGACCCTTTTCGCACCTTACTGGGGCGCGGGGCTCACACGAGCAGCCTCCAGAGAGAGGCTCTCATGTCCTGGTTCCTTCAGCTCCACAGCTGCCGCCCACTCACATGAGAGTGACCTTGGGACCTTCCCAGGCTGCACTGGACAGGAAGCGTGACTGGCCCAGCTCCCGAGGCTCCGCATGCAAGGTAAGTGTGCGCAGGGCCCTGGAGCGATGCACGACTGCACACTATTTTCGGCTTAAAGCCAAAAATGAAAAAGTGCGTGAGCGGTCCCTGCCAGGCCCTGGAGCATCACACTAATGTGAGTGCATCATGTGGACCACTCCTCACATGTGTGCGATGCTCGAGGGACCCTTTCGCATGGAAAATGCCATGCAAAAAGGGCCAAAGTGATTGTTCCATCTGAAGAGAGTAGCACGGGAACACTATAGTTTACATTCTCTGGGGAAGATCTTCTGGGTTTTTGAAACAACTAAAAGCCTTCTGATTTTCACTGACTACTGAAACTACCAAAAAAGGAAGGTACTTGATACTATAGATTCAAATAATATTCAAGAATTTTTTCATCCTAGACAAGAATATGTGGCCCAATATGACAAGACAACCTCTTGAAAAAATCTACAATCACTATAGTGATGGTTTTGTTTTGGTTTTTTCTGATATGACAAACACTTTCTCTTGTTTCTGCAATTTGCATAATGAGAGCCTGTGCAAAATTTGTTTCTCTTCTCTTTGTTAAGAAAGCATGCACATGGCAAGCACAGGAGGACCAGATTATTGAACACAAAGAGGAAAATAACCCATCTAGAGCTTTCTAAAAGTCCCTACAACAACACAGTAGCAATTCTTGTTTGTGTAAAAATCGTTTGTGCAACTTGCACCAGAAATGGTCTCGCAAATATGAACACTTCATTAAAACATACAAAAAGCTCTCATCATCTCACCAGGCAAGAAAAACAATTTTCAAATTTTTCATTCTCATTTTTAAGAGTGAGATAAGCAAGGACCCACATTCCTACTTTACACTCAAAGAAAAAAGCATGAGAGAAAAAGTTGTCAAAAGTCCTGACTTATATATGGCACCCAGTGCATTTCTGAGTCACAATTTCTTTTTATTTCTTTAAAATGTGACAAAATAAATATAATTACATGAAAAATTCAACAAATAAATCAATTTTTAAGTATATCAATAATAATAACAGAATTTGAAAATTTGTGTTATTGAATAAGTCTTTATTTTTAAAATAGTACTAGTAACTTGCAGCACATAGTTCTAGTGTAAACTTGAATACAACATATCCATTAAATCTAGGAGGTATGACTATGGTAATTTGTGTTATAAGAAAATGGATTGTTGCAATCTCCTATATGCAAAGTATTTTTAACATGTGCTATTACTTAACATGCTTTATGTATTTTAACAGCTCCGAGAGAAGGAATTGGGTCTCTGAAACATGTTGGGCATAACAAATAACTCAGGCACTTTGAAAGTTGCTTTCTTTCACTTGAGTATGCCATCCTTTCTGATTAATATAAATTAGCACTTTAAATTTTGCTGGTTTACTCTGCTTCTTCTTTCAGATGTATCATGACACCAGGGCATTCTTACTATGGCAAGTTTATACATTCTTCAGCTTTGACAAAGCTCAGAAGAAAGTAGACAGAGTTTATGATTCAAGAAGCATTCATCAAGCCTCTAGTTAAAATTCACTTCTGTGAGCATCAGTCATTTTGTTCTAAGGCACATGCTTTGAAAAATTCACTGGCAGAAAGAGTGCTTTTTATATTGTGGAAATTTGTATAAAATAGTCCTACCCAATCTTTAAAAATATTTCTCAGCAGGTGCTGAGGTTTCATCAATAGTGGCAGAATTCTTACATGCAAATTCCATCAAGTCAAGATTATAAACTCCCACATAGCCCAACTGGGAGTCTATGATCTACTTGGAAACCTATAATTTCTTTATATGTCTGCATAGAATTAACCTTCATATGGGATAAAATGTTTCTCAGTCTGGGAGATGGGCACTTAACACTAATGGTGGCATTATGCTAACAGGAGGCACTCCTGCTCTTTCAAGGCAGGGCACAGAATTTCAATGATTTGTTGTAGCGCCCGTGTCTATTCCAGGGGTTTGAGAAGCATTCACAACAGTTGGTATGCTATTGTGAAAGGGACTGTTAGAAGAGGGGGTGTTTGGTTGCCTGGGGGGACTGACATAGTGCTTTCCCCATTACACATATGGAAATGAACTGCACTGTCCATTAATTTTTATTGCAACAGTCGTGATGGGACTATATCCACCAATGAACCCAGGGGTGAAAGATTAGTTTGGGGAATTCAATCATGTGGATACAGAGCTCTGTCTTCCAACAAATGGAATCTACTGAAGGATTCAAAAAGAAGGCTGCTTCTGTCACCTGTCCCCATATTTGCTGCTTGAACTGGCCCCTTCTGCCTAATGTTAGGGCCAGACCTTGGGGTGGGGGAGATTGATGAAATCAAGATGCCCCATCTTTCACGAGTGCTTTTTCATAGGGCAAAGTCATCATCTGATACATTCCAGAGCATGCTCCAAATTGTTTTGGAATTCTGCTGATATCCTGATGGTTTTGAAGCATGATACTGAATGGAGCAGAAAAAACTAGGGACCGTCCCTGATAAGTTAAAGAGCTGAAATATATGTAATGATGGCTCCAAACTAATTTAAATCTGGTATAGTTCTTTAAGAACAGGACTTATATGTTCTATCCAGCCAGCTGACATTATAAGTCTAGATGGGTGGCTATTTCCAAACAGTCTTTAAAACTGGTGTGATCAATAAAGCAAAGTGATTCCATTGATTTCTCAGGGCATTTATCTCTATAGTTCTATGACTTATTATGCTAAATATGACACACAGTAAGCCCACAGTCAACAGAAGGAAGATCTTACAGTTCACAATTTTAAATAGGGTTCAGTTTCATCTACCCCAGAGATGGAACAAGTGTGGCCCACTGGCCACATGACCTGTAGGTTGCCTTTTTGCTCGAAAGCCTTCAGAAGCCATCAGTCCCACAATTTTTAAAAAGAATAATCAAAATGATTTTTTCCCTTTGACTGGCCAAAATATGTCCAAATTGTAGTGGTTTGTTTCTCTTAACCCTTCCATATGTGGTAAAGTTACTTGATCTGATCTGACAGAGCTTATGATTCACTAGGGACAAAAAGAGAATTAAGCAGAGACATCTGGAGATATCTTTATTTAGCAAAGGGATGATTGTCCATGTAATGTCTTACAACTGACCACTATGAGGAAAGATGGAAAGGAAGCTACTCTTATTTTCAGGAAATTTCATCTAATGTCTGTCTGTGGTGACGTGGGACAATCAGCTGCCTCCTCTTACCTAGAACTCAATGGCTCTGTATTTATAGTGCCTGCTCATTTTGTGTGTGTGTCATAAACTGGTTCTTACTCTTTTGTGCAACCAGTTGCAACTTTTTTTTTTTAAAAAAAATGCATTAAAACATCTTGAAATAAGTACTTTCATAACAGAGCTTGGGAAAATTGCATTTTGGGGCTATAAATACAGGAATATGAGAGCCAGTGTGCTGCAGTGGTTTGAGAATCGAACTGCAACCTTGAAGGCCAGGGTTTGATTCCCGGCTTGGCCATGGAAATCAACTGGGTGACCTTGGACATGTCAGAAATGACATGAAGGCAAATGACAACAATAAACACCAGTAATGCCAAAGCTATGTTGCAGTCCCAAACAGCTAACTATTCTAATATCTGTTAATACACAGTTCTGAATATATTTTCCCCCACAAAAATATTTTTTCTATCACAGTATATATTTATAAATGATCATTTTTATACAAAAGTGGTCATCCTGAATAATCCTTCAGAGCACATTGAAGGTGAACAGGAAAAGACAAGCACTGATCAGTTAATGGCATGACCGAAGGGTCTGTATTCACCTTTCTTAGATACCAAAAAAAGAAAAAGAAAAAGAAAAAGAAAAAGAAAAAGAAAAAGAAAAAGAAAGAAAGAAAGAAAGAAAGAAAGAAAGAAAGAAAGAAAGAAAGAAAAAAAGGGAAAAGGAAAATGGCTTCCATATCAGTGGTATGGTAAATCTGCTCTGTGTTTCAGACCAGACTTTAAAGGATTCACCCAGACTGCTAATCTCTATCCTCAGAATAGATTAAAGTTTCAACTAAAATCCAGAATGGATTCACTGCCCCCTAGATGGAAATCACCTGTTACCACTAGACATGCTTCAACTCTCACTTGAAGTTTAGGGATCTGCAGTGAAGACTAATATAGCCTATTGTTAACTTTTTCATTTATTTCAGATCCTTGTAAGTTAAGAAATTTCTGGGTTATTTTGTTTTGTTTTTCATTCTGTATGCAGCAATCACATCAGTGGCAAGCAGGGAAGATCTCTGGTGTTATCTAAGAAAGATTGAAAACTGAAAAATTGTATCTATAGGGATGTATGAAAAATTTCCTCTGTCTTAGACACAGGTTGGTTGGTTGGTTTACAGATATGTACCTTTTGGAAAAAAAGAAACAGGAACACAATTTCTAGTTGGGAAAATGTACATTTCTGGTCTAACCATGCATTCTGTGAAAGGAAAAATGAGTTCAAAAATGGGGATATTTGAGAAATACATCAAAACACTGCATATTTCTAAAATGTGCATAAGCATGTGTCAGGTAGTTCCACTGCCCTGCCATAATATTGATGAGACATGTAGTAGGAATGGCTTCAAAGCCGTTAGGTAAAGAGTGCCTGACACTGAACCCTGGAATATAGCTATCATAGATAACAGCAGATTCCCAAGGAGTTTATGGGGGGAGGTGCTGGCTGGGAATGCTAAGCTTGCTCGCTCTATCCATTGCTCTTCAGTCCAATCACTAAAGTCACTATATGTATTACACTGCCAAACAGACTATAGCTAATGGACTATATTATTTGTGAGTGGATTCTATTCTCGACAGAATGCCTTAGTCATTGGGGCGGGGTGTATGTGTACATTAATGATTCAAATAATACATCCATTTGAAACACCCACATACAGAATCATGTGCATTTTTCCTGCTATAAAGTATGTTATGTTCCTATCCAGTGTGGATATGAAATTGATTCAACAGATCTCCCATTCCTGTCTTGTAGGATATATCAGTTTTTCTTTCCCATTTTCTTATCTTTTGGGGAATTTAAAAAATTTGAAGTATAGTGACCACAAGGAGCAAAATGGACATGATTCCATATCCATGAAAGATAGCCAGTCCAGAGTTTCACACTGATACAGACAGCAGCACATAGAGTAGAATATAATTTTGGAATATTGGATGTGGCTTCCAGCTGCAAACACAAGCATAATACTCACCTATTTCTCTTTGGACCCCAGTGGAGGGAGGAATTTATTACCTCCCTTGCACAACAAAACCCTAAAAAAAAAAAAAAAATCCTCTTCCTTCTAACCACTGCAAAGCATCCATCCATGTACCTGCAGCAAGATAAATAGAAATGACTTTCCCAATAGTCCTCCAGAGATCCTGAATATCATGTCATCTCTCCACATCCCCCTACAGACACACAGCTGGAAGTTCCCTGTTGTTGTCTCCACTCCACCATCCATTATATTATTGTGCTGAAAGGGTGCAGCATACAAAAGGTAGCTTTTGTGAAAGTAAGAATGAAGACCTGACCAGAACTTTACAACTTGTCTAGAGGTATAGGATATCAGCTTGTATTTTACTATGTCTAATTGAAAGGAGAATGATTGGTTTGAAACATGGTTTGTGCCAGCCAAAGATCTCAGTATGTTTTATCATTCATTCCACTTCCCTCAATCAATGATTTGGTTGACCTTTCAGGACAAAGTAACTGGTTTCCGATTACAAGCAGCCAATTATTATTCATCTAATTATGTAGGTATTCATGCATATTGTCAGCAAGAGTATTGGTAACTGGCATCATTAATTCAAGTCAATGTGATTTTATAAAAGCATCAGAATTGAACTGTACTATGACTGGTAATTAATTATACTAAGAGGAAGCATAAGGCAAATTGTAAGAGCAACATTTGTTGCTAAAGCAAAAGACCTTTGCTTCAATGGCTCATGTCAGTATATTATACAGTGTGCAGTCCAAGAAAATGGATGTGTGTTATTTATATCATTTGTGATTTATGTGCCAATGATGACCAAAGCTGGCAAGCAATGAAAATCAGCTTTTGATTAATTTTGGTATTGAATATGAGCATCTATTCTATTGTTGTTGTTGTTTTAAAAAACTTGTATGGTTTTTTAACAATTAGTGACCAACAGGAAGATTCAAAGAAGTCATCAGAGAAGTTTACAACCTATCAGATATAAACTACAGCACCAAACAACCATCAAAAAACTGTAGTGTATATTCAGATCCTAAATACAATTTAGTAATCCACAATCAGTATTAAACAATTGAAAAAAAACAGTTTAAAAAGACATTGATAAACCAGTTAAGGAGAAAACAAACAAACAAGGCAAACTTGCGAAAGTCACTTTGGCACACAAATCCCAGGCTAGTTCAATAGCTAATTCAATTGCTAATTCCAATAACAGTAGACTCACTGAAACAATTACTAAAAAACATCCTGATTCAATATGACCTATTCAGTTGAGACAAACAATGTCCAGAATCCCCCTGGTCAACTTGACCAGTTGCTGAGCCAGCTGGATTTGTGATCTAAAAGTAATAATCTTAGCTCTGTTTGAGGCCAGATTCTTAAAAATGAATTGAAATTCAGTCCTTTTTCATCAGGTTGAAGAAGATAAGGTTTCCAAGGAAAGACTGAGATCTTAGAAAATGGACATTGGCTCCAGCTTACATTGTAAATATCTATTAAATATCTGTTAATCTGGAGGACCGGCATATTCTAACCATGCTATCCACACTGAACAGGCCGGTTTTAGGAAAGGGCAACAACTATTGACCATTGTTTGCCTCTATTTAGCCCAACAACGAGTTGATATTGATTCTACCAAACATGTATTTGTCACTTTTGTTAACTTGGCTGCAGCTTGTAACTCAATTGATAGAAAAGATTTGTGGCAGAGCTGGGCGACACTAATATAATCACCTATTGTTTTCAATTAAAAAACTCTATTCCAACACAACTGCTAGAATAAGTGTGGGTATTTCTGGCTCATTAACTGATCCTATCCTCACTAATAAAGGAGTAACACAGTAATGTCTGTTGGCACCATCACTTTTCAATTTATAACTAAATGACCAAGTTCCAACATTGTGTGGTCCAGAATTTCTCCCACCCTAGGTTGGGTCAAAAAAAGGTTTCTGTTCTTTCATCCACTGGTGATGTGGTTTTAATTTCACTTAATTGCATAGATCTGAGAAGGCTGCTCTCCAAGCTCAGTGTGTTTTAGAAAAGAAAAAGAAAAGAAAAGCTGAACATTAACTATTCTCAAACAAAAGTGATAGTGTTCAGAAAAAGGCATTCTAATTTTTAATAGAACATCAGAGGTGACCAGATTGAACACTGTCAGGAATTTAATATCTTGGCATTCATTTTACAGAAAAATCTTTCCTGAAAGCCGCATGTAGAAGCTACTAGAGCAGCGGCCTTGAGACCTTTTCTTAGATCTTACAACACTGCAGGGGGTTGCCTGCTTGTTCCAGCCTTTCCAGGGCAAAGTCATTGTCTAGGTTTTGTACAGTGCTGCCCTTTAGGGATGGAACGATTCTCAGATGGCTATATTGGAGGCACTTCAGAATACATTTCTTAAGAAATTCTTAATTTTAATTAATCTTAATCAAAAACTCTTAATTAAGTATGATCACATAACTCAGGGAATACCCTGACTGAAGCATTTTCTAAAATTATCCTGTAATTAAATAATCAAAAAAAATGAGTGTGAGATCTAATGGGAGTAAAACTGACATCTAACTGAACAAAAGCTGCAGAGGTGTCAGGTAGAAGAATTAAGCTCTCTTGTAAAGAAGAATCATCCCTACCAACCTAACTTTAGACAATTCAGATCAAGGCTTTATTTGCCAGCTTTAGTGCTTAAAAAGGGTCCTCCAGTCAAAAGTGCTTCCAGAGGCAGCTTGGGTCAATTTCATTATTTTATTTATTCATTTAGATTCTAAACTTTAGAGAAACATAGGCCCTCTTGTCTTCTTCAAGCTGAACACTCAAGACAGCTAACATCACTATTTTTAAAGAGATTATAAACTAATCTAAAAATAAACATATAAGAAAGATGTAATGAAATAAAAAAACATTAAAAAGTAGATAAAGCAAGGGTTACAAAATGGAAGCCAGCAACAGGCATTATCTATCCCAAACACCTGTTGAAACTAAATTAAACAAAAATTCAGGTGATGTCCAATTCCATTGAGGAGATGAGCAGATTTCCCAAGGCAAGGTGTTTCAGGAAAAAGAGCACCATAACAGGAAAGGCCTTCTTATTTTCTCAGTCATAACTTTATTTAAGATGGAAGACAACAAATGACCTTAGGAAACAGTGAAGATTGTATGGAAAGATGTTGCTGCATCATTGCTTGCATGGTTTGGATGACAGTCAACAAACTGAAGCTGAATCCTGATAAGACTAGTGGTTCTTAGATCTGGCTAATTGAGTTGGTTGGATTACAGTTCCCCAGAGGGAACAGGTACATAGTCTGGGATTACTTCTGGCTCCATCTCTGTCACTGGAAGCCCAGGTAGACTCCATGTCTTGGAGTGCTGAGAGCCAGCTTCAAGGAGATTCTTAGAAGCAGGAGACTGAGTGAAACTGTTATGATAGCCATTTAGGTGAATTTTGAATTCCCAACAGCATCTTTTACAGAAAGAAAGGAAAACATTTGATGATCCAAGGGTTTGGATTTCAGCTCTTGGAGTTTTAGACTGCTTGGACAATGATAAGAGCTTCTGGGATTTGCAGTCCAAAATGTCTGGAGAGTCAATGTTTCCTTGCTCCTGTTCCACAGAGTTTTCAGTTAACAGTATTATTGCTGGCATCTGGATTCTTTCACTAACTTCAATGATATGTTGCAGGAAAATGAGGAAAAGATAATGCAGGTGGAAATTGTAGGTCACCGTTGATTGGTTTATATTAGCATATGGGCAGATAAATGCCTGAATTAAATGCTTTGCATTATGTCTTGTATAAGCTAAGTGTAACAATAATATAAGTCTTTCATATTTTATACCGTGTTCAGTTATATTTTTTCTTTTCATACATAAGCAGAAAGAAAGAAAAAAGACATCTTTGAAAAGTTTTTTAAATACAGAATAGGACATTTTGCTTCCCAAACAAAATGGAACATTTCCATTTAAATAACCAAATCCTGTATATGTATAACAGTAGTTGTCCAACTGGTATTGGAGAAGGATCCTATTGTATTGTGTAGCAGAGGATTTCTCCTGCTGACAAAGTGAAAGAACAATTAATTTCACTACTAATAGCATATTCTAAATTCTGTTCCAGCTGAGCCACTCTGAAATAGCTCATTCTCATCAGGTGTTAAGTGCTCATCCCTCTTGAATTGTCAACCGGCATATGGTAGGATATGCATCACAGAAATACCTGAATTCTTGTCTGAAAGGCTTCTTTTATCAGGTTCTCACATGAATATTTTCTTCATGGAAGACTTAAGAAATACTACTCACTTGGCCTTTGCTTTTTGGCTCGTGTGTATTCACTAGAATTTTAATTTGGAACCCTGCTCTCGAAAGGTGGCTGAGGTATAAAGATATGGAATTTCCCTCTTTTTTCCCCATTACATGAACTTTGGATATGGCTTTCTCTCTTTTTAGATGTAAGCATTGTCTCATAGAAGAATGATGAAGAAATGGTCAATGCACACTGCTGCTTGAAATACAGAGGGGCAAGTTGTCAGCTATTCACTTCCAGTGCTGAGGAAAAAATAAAGAGCTTTACTTGCTAGCTTCTATGAGGATGTTTCACCAGCAATAATTCTTCTCACAGGAAATTTCCATCGTGTCCCAGAATGAAAAGAAAAGTAATAGTGTTTATGGTAATAGTTTCAGGATGTCATCATGGGAGAAGGGAAACTAGGCCTCAACACAACAAGTAGTGATGTCAATGAAGTTACCTAAGGGAGATTCACCTCATAATGCCCAACTTGTGTTATGATCTGAGCACTATTTCCTCTAGTAGTTTTTCTATAAGCGCTCAAATGTTAAATGAGGAAAGTCCATGTCCAATTGATCAAGTTTGAGGACAGTTTAAACTTAAAAGGTAGTACTGGGGGTCTCTACTCAACCTCATGGCATATGAACTAGATATCCTGCAAGGTTCCATCTTCTCCCTACTCTTTTTTTATAATAATTTTATTAAGTTTCACAAATAAAAAACAATTTAAATTTTACTTTTACATGAAATATTTCTGTTCTTCCACTCTGATCTAGTTTTCATTTTCTGAATTTCTATTCACTTATTACATTTAAGCATCACAGTTCTATATTAATCTTACATGCTTGATCTTGTATTTCCCCCATCCACTCATGTTATGTTACAGTTATCCCTCTTTTATTTCAGGAGCCCTGGTGGCACAGTGGTAAAATGCCAGTACTGCAAGCCAAAAGGTTGTAAGTTTGATCCTGCCGGGTTCCAAGGTTGACTCAGCCTTCCATCCTTTCGCAGGTCGGTAAAATGAGTACCCAGCTTGTTGGGGGCATGTATAGAAATGTTTCGAAATACATGCTATTTGTAAGTTGTTTGCAGCCTCGATCCATATGGAGAGGTGGGATACAAATAAATAAAAAAATAAAAAAATTCAACCATAATTCAGACATTTTCACTTGGCAATTCCCAGCAATTACCCATTACAATTTGCCATTCTGCTTTTATCTGTTCATCCAATTTCCCCTTTAGTCTCTGAGAAACAATATCTGCATTTCTGTTTTCAAAAAACGTCCCCCACCATTGTTCAATTGTGGGTATTTGCTGAAATCTCCACATTTTGGCATATTCTGTTCGAGCTGTCATTATCATATACAGTATTAATCTCCAATGTCTCTTAATACTGGTATTCTCAAGAACATTTGACATGTTTAACAGATAAAATTCAGGTTTTTTTACAAATTGAACCTTCAATATTTCACACATCTTTTTATGTATTTCATTCCAATATTTCTTTGTCTTGGGACATGACCACCACATATGAAATATTGTTCCCACCTCTTTCTGACATTTCCAACACATTCCAGTACCTGTATCGTAAATCTTTTTTAATTTATCTGGTGTCATATACCATCTATGGAACAATTTAAAATAGTTCTCTTTCAGGTTCTGAGCCGTTGTAAATTTCTGTGTCCTTTCCAGCTCTGCTCCCAATCATCTAATTGAATTGAATGTCCAATGTTCTGCGCCCACAAAATCATTGCAGATTTCACAGTCTCCTCCTGTCTCTCCTATGTTAAAGTTTCTTGATTTATATGGGCTAATAAGTGAGATGGATTATCAAAGATCCATTTAATCTACTCTTTTTTAACATTTATATGAGTCTTCTTGGATGACATTACCAGAGACCAGCTCTGTATCTCTCTTTTACCTGGATCAGGTCAATGCGGACATCTGGACTCATTAATAGGATTACTGAGGGTAAATAAATTAACATTAGGTTGCAGTGACAAGACCCAGACATTGGAGGTAGATGGTTTCTGATTATGGGAAACTGTGTTTCAGATGGATTGCACACTCCCTGAAGGAGAAGATGGCCAGCTTGGGAAAGAAGAACATTTAAATGCAGCCATATTGGGGAAATTCTTAAGAAATGTCCTGATTCACTCCTGAGCATAGAACAAGTGCAATCTTTTTTTTACTTAAAGTTTTCAAACTTATAATGCATTTTGACCACAATTAACTGCCTTCCATCAACAATCCACCTTTGAGTGCCTTCTGTTAATTTCTACATTAGTAATAGCATCTATGCAGGCCTTCAGATTAAAGACCAAAATCTGTGACTGATAAGTAACACATGTTTTACATTGGTTGATTACTAATGCCAGATTACCTTCTTGATTGTTTTGCTCTTCTTTAATTACATAAAGCCATGAAGAATCAAAAGATGATTGTAGCATAGTGAAAGCACCACTAACAGTAATGACTGTAATCTGAATTTAAATGTAACAGATTTTCAATAATTATTTGCAAAACCTAAATAATTAAGTAGGAAGGGCAAGGCTGTTTCTTCTTTGATAAACATCACAGCTTTTACACAGGACGCCAAGGTCATTAATTTAAAATGAAATCCAATAATAAAATAAGGTTATATAAAACCAATGTATAAAGATTTCAAAACGAAATAAAAGACAAAGAGGCATGGCATAATATTCAAACCACTGCTCAAAAAAGAGGAGTCAGAGATTCGTACATATAGCCTATTAATATTTTTATATTGTAACTTTTTTCATTAGGCAAGAAGGCTATTATTTAAGCAATGTATACTTGATTGTCACTGAAAAACTTGAGCTACTTGATTGCAGAGTGTTTGGTTTTCTCTAATACTCTGAAGGCATTAAATATTGCCTGATATTGGAAGCTAAGCAGGGTTAGACCTGGTTAGTACTTGGATGAGAGAGCACCAAGGAATACCAGTAGATATAATCTATATTTCAGGAAAAGGCAATGGCAAACTAACTCTTAGTGGTTCTCCTACCAAAACAAAACAAAACTTTATTAAACTTAAGGGGTTGCCATTAGTTGATATGTTACTTCAAGACAAAGCAGGCATACATGTCACTGTATGTATAACAAATTTTGTCTCCTATGGTACACATACTAGGGGCAAAACAACCTATGATGCAAAATAATGCACTACATTTTCAGTTTGATTACAACCAAAAATACATTTCCATTCTACTGATTGCATTCCCAAGTATCTTCCCTCACAGTACATATCAAGGGCATCATTTGGCATCTATGTTCTGTGAAAACCCTGTGGAAAGGCCAATGTCTCAAAATATAATTTTAACCTTATGTTGAATATGTCAGACTGAAAAGTGCATCTCATTTTAGATGGCCCCATCCTCACATTTCTTTCTTCAGGGCAGTATATATGTCAAAGTTGTACAATGTAGGCATACTTCAAGTAATGGAGTCAATGTATTCCTGAGCATTCCCTCTCTTTTTTTAACAGAAGATTTTGGACCAGAGGTAGAAAGAAAATAGAAAGATTAGGGATAGGTTCCTATACCACAGAAAAGGAACAGCAGTTTGACATGGTTCTGCAGCTTTTTCTACAAGACTAAAGCCATTTCCACATTACACTGTTATAGTTCTATTATTCCACTTTCAACATTCTATGGAATTCTGGGGTTTGTAGTTTACTGAGGCCAAAGAGCTCTCTGGCTGAGAATTCTAAATGCCCCTCCCTAAACTGCAAACTCCAGGATTCCATAGGATGTTGAAAGTAGAATAATAGCAATATAACAATGTAGAACAGAAATGGTCTAAAAGTATTCACATGTTAAATGAAACAGTTAAGGCAAGCCTTGCATAAGTGAATGAAAACATTTTGAACTTTCTAGAGACTACTTACAGGCTTCTTGCAAAATGCATACTTTTTCTTTATTTCACCAAGCCGCCACTTTTCTTATGACTTTCATTTTGGTGGCCATACATATGCCCTGGTGGTGCAGTGGTTAAATGCTGGTACTGCAACCACAATGTTGCAGGGTTCCAGGTTGACTCAGCCTTCCATCCTTCCATAGTTGGTAAAATGAATACCTAGCTTATTGGGGGCAATTAGCTAAAATGCATTGTAAACTGCTTAGGGAGTGCTTCACACTGAAAAGTGGTATAGAAATGTAACTGCTACTGCTATACAACTATTTTTTTAAAAAAAACATGCTGGCAGTATTTGGTGAGGGAGGCTTATTCACTTTCTCATTTTCTCTCTGTTCTGGTACTCACACATTCTCAGTAAGGGATCATGAAGGCAGCTACGGTTTACTTTGCCTGTTGTAGGCAGGCATATGTGGCTATAGTATGATAGGCTACAACAGAACTCCATGTTTTCCCCACTCAAGCTTGATTACATTCTTCACTGCAAACATGCTCCAATGTGACACTGGATGTCTGTATTCCTCCAGCTTCCCGTCACCATTCTCCTAAAGTTGATGCTGCTAAGAAACTTCCAACCAGACAAAGGACACAGAGGACTGGGTAGATGTTAAAAAAACTTTGTAAAAAGGTTCTTCTTTGACAAGGCTTTGTTAATGGAAATATGCCTATAGTTTAAATGGTTTTAATTTTGGTGTTAACTGTATGTTTATAATCATACAAAATTTCACTGTAATTTTTCCACTTGGGAAGAAGCAAGGTATAAATAAAGTGTTAGATGGAAACCAACTACCAAAAGTACAGATTTAAGATTCAAACCAATCACAATATTCACCTATAGCAGGGGTAGATAATTGCAGCAGGTCTGGAGGCTACTTTTATGTCCTAGAGCCCTCCAGGGCCACATGTTTACTGAAATATAAACCAAAAAAAAAAAAAAAACATACCAAAGTGACCAGAGATCTTCTCTGATTCTCAAAAATGGGTACCTTATGATGTTAAAAGCAGTATGAAGAGGACTTGTTGAATCTAGAGTCTTCTGGAAGCCACAATTCATCTTCTTTTTGGACCAGAAAAAGGTGAGTCTGGGAATTCTAGAGGTGTTGGGGCCACAAACACATCTTTGGGGGCCAAATGTGTCTCCAGGGTTCCATTTTGCCAACCCTTGATCTATAGCTATTAATGACAGTTTGTAAAGTGATGGCTTGTGTGTTTGTGTGTGTGTGTGTCTTCAAGTCTCCTGTCAACTTCTGGTGCCCCCATGAATTTCATAGGGTTTTCTTAGACAAAGAATACTGGCGGTTTTGCCAGTTTCTTCCTCTGAAATGTAGCCTACAGTGCCAGGTGTTTGTTGGCATTTCCCAACCAAATACTAGCCAGGGCTGACCCTGCTTAGTTTCCAGGATCAGGTAGAATCTGGTGCCTTTAGGGTATTTAGGCCAAGATAGCTTAGGGCAAGTAGATTCCTGTTGAAAGGGGTATGCATTTGATTCAATCTAATTCTGTGAAATATAGTGCTATTTTCTGCCATGTTGCAATAATTCTAAATAGAACTTCTCTGTGGTCACCATTTATGCAAATTACAAACCAATCAGTGAGTTGCAAATACACAGATAAAGAGTGAAGAATTAATATATTCATTCTGGGGTTTTTTATATATATACTTATAAACTATTTAGTATAATAGCATTTGTAAGTGGTTTACAGACAAAGTAGCACAAAAAAAAATAACACTATAAAAAGGACAACTGTAAATATTATTTTAAAAATAACCAGAACAGCATGAAAATAAATTTTGCAATCCAAGGAAATCTTCTTTAAAGACAATTTATGAAGGTGTGTAAAACTCATTACATTTTCTGCCTCCTGAACTACACACAGGAGGATGCTGTAGAGCGTTTGTGCCACAGCAGAGAAGGCCTGCATGATTTTGCAATACAACTTGCCATTGGTCATATTTTTGTGTCAATAAGAGTCAGAATCCTATAGATGGCATATGCTAGCATAAGCACAAGTTATACCACTATATGTACTTTTAGGGACATTGTGAAAGAAGGTAACCAGTACCTCACTGAACAATGCAATGAGTTATCCTATACCTCAATGAGAGCACTATCATTGTTTTTATGTCCAATTAATGGCTGGAGAATGATGAGGCACTCAGACAGCATCTAGCAGTTGTATAGACAAGAGGAAAAAAAAGTTGGCTATTCCCCTAAACTCCCATCGTATGCTACAGGGCTTCTGTGTACTTCATAGAGGTCAAGGAGGGTAATGGAATTCAAAGAAAGTGATGACAACTGCCATCATATACTGCCAGACATCTCCTTCCTTTTCCCAGCCATTAATAGGCTATGGAAGTACACTCCAGTGCACTCAAGCTGTTTTACACTGAGAATTAAACAGCGGCCCAGAGGAAGCAAGCTGAAAGAGTTTTTACACTTCACCAAGACACTAAGGGATTTTTGCCAAGTTGTCCTCTGAAGATTTCACAGTTTGACTAGGTATATATAGAGAAAGGTGACCTGTTGAGTATCCTGATTTTCGTTATTAAGGTTTTGTGTATTAGCAACTGAACCTTGAACATGCTGCAATAGCTCATAGGCCACCACTATAGATGTTTTAGCACTGACATAATATTTATATAGGTGGGTGTGCCATCAGAAGTACTAGCGGGTGGTTTTGAACTAGGCAGAAAAGCAAATCAACCTAGATTACATTAATGCAATCTAATTTTGAGATTACCAGTACATGAATTTGACTGCTTCTGTTGTTCTTACCCAGAAAAACACATAGTTATCACACTAACCCAAGTTCTACTGCTTCCTCTGGGCTGCCACATTCACTTTGGCTCCCAGTGACATAGATCCCAGTGGCGGATGGAGGATTAATGGTGCCTAGGGCAAGAGGGCAGGGTGACCGGCAGGGACAGGGTGATCAGTGGGCAGAAGTGGGTGGGGTAAGTGGAGGTGGGTGAGGTGAGTGGCAGGCAGATGTGGGTAGGGCAAATGGCAGAAGTGCGTGTGGTAAGCAAAGGAAGTGGGCAGGGTGAGTGGGGCAGGTGGGGGCCAAGTGGTGAGCAGAAGTGGATGGGGGAAACAGCAGAAGTGGATGGGGTGAGTGGAGATGAGTGGGGCAGGGGTGGGCAGAGGTGAGTGGGGTGAACAGTGGTAGGGGTAGTGTGAATGAAGGGTGAAGGTGGGTGGGGCGAATGGTGGCGGAGGGGCAGGTGGGGGATTCCTCTTTTTTACACCCTCCAACATTTGTTCCTAGGGCAGGTGCCCCAGTTGCCCCACCCTAGATCTTCCTCTGATGGATCCAAAACCACTCCCAAACTATGTAACAGAGGTCTTTAGATTACTTTTTCCAATAACACATAAAAAATTAACACATCTGTCTTTTAGCTTCCTTCACTGGCCTTTGGCCATATTTCTTATTTCTTTGCTTGTAAAGATGAAGAGATGAAGAAGTTTAGGTGTTTAGTACTCTATATTCTCAAATGAACTTTTATCAGAGAGGTCTGATAAATGACAAGTCACTGTATGGCCTTTTCCACACGGGGTTTTTGAAACGCTGCAGTCCATCCTCCAAGGAGGAGGTCTGTACCTCAGACCGGACTGGGTCAGACCTATGTAAGGTAGATCCACACCTCAGTCCAGTCCGGAATGACCCCAAGTGTTCCTCCAGCATGCTTTTGAAAGACCTGATTTTTCTGCATGGAGCGTGCCACTGCGAGCCTGTCCCTTATGCAGATTCTCAGGCTCACACCAATGCGAGCCTGTGATCTGCCCAGGGGCAGGGTTTAGGCTGGCGAGCTTCAGCGGTTGATCAAGGCCTTCGACCAACTGGAAGCTGCCATTTGGGATGCTGGAGCAGTGCGTATTGACGAGCACGCACTGCTCCGGAGCACTGTGGACCAGACCAGGGAACTGAAAGGTCCGCTGAGTAGCGGCATGGGCAATTCCCTCACCCAGTGTGGAAAAGGCCTATATTTGAAATATCTTGCATTTCTGTCACCATATTTTCCATTCATTTTGGTTGATGTAAATATTGTCTTAATTTTCTGTATTTAAGTCCATCTTCATATCTCCCCTTGAGAAGCTGAATATTTCCAATCAGTTGTTGGTAGGGGATGTCAAAATGCCATTCTCCATCCTTGAGCATGCTCAGCATGATCCAACTTGTTTCTCAGGATCTGATCCATTTTCCTCCTTAGTGACTTGTCTAGCTTATTGAAACCTGTGAACATATATTTGATCCATACCTGTCTTGTACTCATTCAGAGACCAGGAACAGCATCTGTTCATTCCAGTACAAAACAGGAGTTTGTTTTCAATATATGACTCAGAAAGCTTTTTCATGCATCTTTGCTGGTGTATTTTCCCATGCATTCACAATTAGTTTTGTAACTTTCTTCTACATTATTCTGGTCATCCAAATTTATCAGCATCCACACTGACAATCAGCTGTATCTGATTCATCCTGCTATGCCAAGTCTCACAACAATTATGGTCTATAATAAATTCAGTCTTTTCATAGACTTAAAATATGAGTGGTACATATGCACATTTAGATCAGATCTATTCCTGAGTCAGTTTTGATTTATTTTGGGGACTGGATATATGTCCCCTGCTGACAGTCAAATTGCATGAAAGAACACATGAAGGGAAAAAAAAATCCAACATAAATAGTTCAAGTCTTTACTGAAGATGCTACTTGCAGACACCCCCCTACCCCAAATATCCAGTTTGATCAATCTTGGCAAACACATGAAATTAATGAACTTTACATTGATTACTGTTTAATTATATTAATCAGTGTTTATTCAGTTGTGTTTGGCTGTCTACAGCAATTCCTTTATAATCACAAGTGTTTGTGACTAACACACAAACATTTCAGTGTGGTATTTGATACTGAGCTGCCAGCAGAGTGGCAATTTTTTAAACTTTCTTTAATGTCTTAATCAGGTTGCAATTCAGGATACATCTACACTAGAAAAAGATGAATGAACATTTTTGCCTTGTACACAGCTTTACCACAGAGTAAAATGAGGTGTTTTAAGATTATGGGAGACAATGTGTGTGTTTCTGTACCTGTGGGTCTCTGAGCAAGTAACAGAGAGCAACAGAGAGAGAACATCTGGTATCTCATTCTCAGAGTGACTGGTTTGACTTCTTCAGCCTGGTTAACCTTGGAACAGCCTTGTGCTAACAATCATTATTGCACTGGCCTGTTCAGCTAAGTTGTATAACGACAGGCATAGCAATGGATAATCAGTTGATCTCGGATCCACGTCCACCTAAAATTTAAAAAGAATATTTGTGAGAACGTTTATATGTCTGTAAGCATTTCTATTATGTATACAAATATGTATTTACTTTTTTAAAAAATGTAAAATATTGTCAAAAAGGATGGCATCTGTTCAGTATTTACAACATCATTAGCCAGACTTACAACATCAGAAATTTGGAATTCACTTTTACAATCATTGCAGCAATCAAAAGAGTCATCAAAAACCTTCCTTTGAAGCCAGACAGTCCTACTAACATTGGTATTTCCATGGCTCTGAGGAGGAGGACAATGAATGATGAAGCCTTGGAAATCCATATATTGGTGGGGCTGCCAAGCTTCAAAAGAAGGTTTTTGTGAGTCCCATCAGGAGACATGCTCATGTCCTCCATGTAGGATCTCAGCCATAGTATTTAAAGTTACAAGGTTCTGATACACTTTTTCAGCCAATTGCATTAGACTGTACATGCAAAAGCCCATGGTTAACTAAATTCCTTTCTGCATAATGTTCAGAAAGTATAGATCAGATCCATTTATATTACAGGTTGCAAAGATGAAATTCTTTATGGATCTCCTGATGGTTGATGGTTATCCTGTGCTACAGTCAGTAAGTGACCTGAAAGTCAGGAAGCTGTAAGGCAAAGAATTGTAGGGAAGTCAATCCAGTCCAAGTCAGTCACAAGTAATCTGGCAGAAGGAAAGGAGGAACAGAAGCAAGGACAGTAGCCAGTCCAGGAGCTGCTACACCAAGCCAGTAATCCAGATAACTGCAGCTAGCAAAGAGTAAAACACAGAAATGTCAATCCATGGATATCAAGCCAGTCCAAGGTCAAGAGCAGGAGGATGCTGAGAGTATTATCAGTCACTGAGATAGAGTACATGAAAGCAACAAAGACGCCAGAAAATTTATTTTCTTTATAGTCAGCTGCTCTAGACACCAGGTATATAATGAATCAGGAAATGCTGGGACCTACGAAACAACTCATCTCTTCTGTGATCTTCAAAGGAAGGAGGTGTATTCTCAGCATCTTCCACACCCTGATGAGGAATAGGGTCCTTAACACATTCAGTTTCAAAATACAATATCAGATGAAACAGAAATACAAATGAAAACCTCACTCATGACCATTCATACCATGGGGGGATAGCAAAATCATTGCTTCAGTCACTGAGGCCTTTGGCAGACTGTGACAGACAGGCATACACAAAACTAATAGATTTTCTATCTGGCTGTATGTACATAACCAGATGCTTCTGCAGTTCCCCCCTCCCCACTTTATTCCAGACAATGGCTGGCAAGCTTCAGTGGTTCTATGGGAATTTGTGGGGGGTGGTGGTAAATGCCTCAGTGCAGTGGAATTCTTTACATGGAACTACTATGCTATGCAGAGGCATGCAGAGTTGCTGCCATTGTGAAAAAAATTATGGGTTGAAATGTCATCCCCAACCCAGTTCACATAAATTGGTAGTGTATCCCTCACACATGCACTGGGAACACAGAGAATTCTAGTAGCTAAATACTCATGAAACACCATTCATGTGAGCCAGCACCTCCATGCAGGGACCATGCAGAAGGCAATTGAAATTCCCATAAACATGGTGGTCATTCTTTTAAGCCCATGTATTTTTGCAGCCACCAGTGAAGGTACCATGCATCTGAGAGCACCCTAGTTGTCAATCTTTTTGTAGTAGATGCACTTCTGAGGCACTTAAATGTGAAAATATGGAATGTTACAAGTTTAGGGAAAATAGATGCCAGAGCCAAGTATTATCCATTCCAGCATTAGGACTGTCTGTTCTGATTGGCAGCAGGTTTCTGGGATATTAGGAACAAGTCCTTTCTGCTATCTACTCTATGATCACTTTTCATCTAGAAATGATGAGGACTGGAGTTTATTGAATAAAAAGCATGTATTTCATCACTGAGCTACAATGCTGACCTAAAGTTCAGTTGGTTCACATTTAAGACTTCTGAACATCTGATGGGAAAAATGTTGATTCTGGTGAGCGAAGGATTTTGAAACCTTTGTTTTATATTCTTGCATAGCTTTTAATCAAGTGAGGAATTTTAGCCCTTGGACCAAATGTAATTTTAAAGAAATTCTTAGGGGCTCAAGTCAAAAGGATAGCCCTTTCCACATACAAATAAATATATTTTCGCTTGAAGCACCAGTAAGAAAGATTTAGGAGAGGTGCATCAAGTCTTTCATAAGTAGAAAATCCTGTGCAAAATATTATATCTTGGAGAAAGGGAAAACCCAGCCACCTGGATTGGGATCCCAGGATATCCATACTCAGTCCTAGGGCCTGAGCGTCTCCACTTTTACTTTCAATGAATTTTATGCAACAGCTTAAAGTGGTATTTACATGTTATATTTCCAGACTAATGTAACAAAAATGGGACATGGTTTGGCTTAAACCAATTAGTGTTTCTTATTTTTCCCTGTAGTTATGAGGCAGCTAATGTGATCTTTTAGTTCGCATCCTCTCATTGCTGCTTTTGGTGAAAGTTCTCATTAATTGCAGAATAAACATTGAATTTAGTTAATGAAATATGCAAAGTGCTTAGGCATTCATTACATTCACATGAATGATCAAATAACCTGTCCAACAACTATATTGTTATTGAACTTGCCTTGATTTGCAAACGAGCCCCTGTATAAATATATCTGCATTCCACTGTTTTCTTGACTTATTATCATTCAGCCATTTGAAATGTATCATTTTTATTATTGCTTAAACAAATCATTACTAAATAATAGCTTAAAATGAAATGCAATTTTTGAGAATCAAACATTAATCTTTATAAGCCAACGTGTATAACATCATGTTTACACACTACAATCCTATACAGAGTTAGGCATGTTTAAATTCATTGATTAAAGTGACTGAAGATATTTAGTCAGGATTAAGCTGATACTGTCACACACATAAACACACATACATATTTCACATTTAAGTGCCTCAGAAGTGCATCTACTACAAAAAGAGTCTTTGTCTACATTACAGACACACATCTTGTATATTATTATTGTTTCTATATTTTTGCATTTTCAAAAGGAATTGTTTAAATGTGTGGAAAATTATGGCACTTCAAAATGATTTATTTCCACACTTGTAAAAATGTGCATTTTGCAAAATGAAGCCTAAAAAAATATGTGGCTACATTTCTGTTTCTGTTTCTTTCTTTAAAAACAGTACTTTTACTAACATTTTATACTTGTTAACTGAGACTTGCCATTTGGGACGGCTAGAACTGCCAGGTTCTTTTCTCTTCCATCCGTTCAGTTCTTCAAACACCAGTTGCTTTCCATTCATATGATGAAGAAGTTGATGAATTTTGATGAAATCATTAAAAAAAAATCCAAACTGAAATGAAATTCTCTTTCAGTGCCATATGCCAAATCTGGCAGGAACAGCTTTTCTCAGCCTGGAGAGCCATTTTGCACCTGACTAGCAGATATTAAAGAAGAGAAGCCTGCAAGAAGAAAGAGGTGCCATGCAATCTTGAAAAGTTCAGGAGGAATTATTATTATGAGCAGTAAAACATAGAAAAGGTTGTGCCCTGAAGTTCTGTCTCCTCTTTATTGTACATTGTACAGCAACCTTACTGGTGCTAAGGGTGAGTGGAAAGAAACTTGCAGTGATGATTAGTGAAGATGCTTGGAGTGCTTTATTGTCTAGCCTTCCTTTTACATCTATTTCCTCTTCAATCTGGCACATTTGTTAAAAATCATCTGCAGATGGTATCTTACTTCAGTTCATTTGAAACATTGTAATGAAAATCTAAGTGGTCACTGCTGGACTGGGTGCAAAGTTCACAAATACAAATATGCATTTGTGGTGGTCATGTCGAGTTTCCTAAACTTTTTGGTCATCTGTTTTGATGTGATCACTAACCATACCACACTGGGAATCTAGCAATTGGTCCCCTGTCATTATTCCATGATGATAAGATATCCTTGCAACATAGAGGCATTATCATCTTTATGCCTGTGCCACAATTCATCTCACAGCAGCAGCAAACTGGACAAATCTCCATGATTTATCTTTAAATAGGCAGAGATCTGCTTTAAGGGGCTTGGCATTTATGGAGAAGCTGTCCTCTAAAGTAAGACCATTGAGAAATATAGATGCAATTGACAATTTTTATAATAGCTGACTACCTTTTATTTAATATATTCACATTAAAATAGACTATATGTGTCCCGTGCAGCACCCTAAAAATATGTGTAATGACATGTATCAGCTACCTCCATTCCTAGATAAACCAGATCTGACCATTGGTTGTATCCTATTTGGATTACAGTGATGTGCTCTACATGGGACTGCCTTTGAAGAATGTTCAGAAACCTCAGCTGATCCAAAGAGTTGCAGTCAGATTAACTACACTGGCTACAGGAAATACACAACTCCCTTGTTTCAACAGCTCTGCTGGCTAGTGGTACATTTCAAAGTGCTGGTGATGACCTATAAAGTACTATAAAGTACTATAGGTCTTGGATCCTGGCTACTAAAAGGACCATATCTCCTTTCTATGAACCCTTTAGAACTCTAAGATCTTCTGGAAAGATAATTCTTTCTGCTCCACCACCTTCTCAGGATCATTCTGTGGGAACAAGGGAGAGAGACTTCTCTGTGGATGCTCTCAAATTTTGGAATTCCCTCATGAGAAAGGCCAGGATGTCCCTGTTCCTGGTCTTCTTCTGCCACCAAACTATTTTTTTGTTTTATGTCATCTGACTTTTAATGTTGTTCAGTGCTGTTTTTATGGTTTGTATGAAGTTTTTTTTTTTTTAAAAAAATAATTTAAAGGTTTTTAACTTTATAAGCTGTTTAATCATCTTTAAAATAACTTTTTTATACTGATGCATTTACTGAAGTTTTTGCATCATTTTCAAATATGTTAGCTGTCTTGAGTCTCATTATTTGGAAAAAAAATTGGGTTATCAAGGAAATAAATAAATAAATAAATAAATAAATAAATAAATAAATAAAGCATGTTCTCCTTGTAATATAAAAATAGTTATCCTATTATTTTCTTCCTGCGTTTTTGCCTTACTCTGATATTGATAGGCATTTGAAATCTTGCTGTCTTTCTTTTTGTGTTGTGTTTTTGCAATTAATTAAAAAAATGAAGAAATAAATCAAAAAGAGGAAGAAGAAGAGGAGGAGGAAGAGGAGGCAGCTGAAATTCAGCATTAATATGATTGACTACAAAGGGATTCAAACTGAGACATCTAAGTGTTAGGTATTCAAGGACCTGGACCCAAAGGTAGAAATCTACTCATTTCATGTTCTCATATATTTGACTTTTTTTAAGAATCAGATTCTGAATATGAAGAATGTTGGTACATTCTTATAAAAATGAAGTAAAACAAAATTCTCACTCATTCCTACTTGCCAGCTGACAATATACCTAACTAGTAAGGTAAGTGTCTGCGAATCACATTCACTTGGTTTCAATCATCTAACATCTAGTGCCACTCCATGGTAAAACAAGTACACCTTCTACTAACTCTTCTTTCCTTTGTGGACATGACAAGATATTTACAAATTGTCAGCCACTTGTGTCTTTTTTGTTAAATAAGCAAGAATATAGACATTTCTCTCATTTTCTTTTAAACAAGACTAATTTCCTGTGACTGGAAATAGTAGAGAAGGATCCCAAGGTCTGTTATACAAGAAGAAAAGAGTCATGGACTGTACTTTACATAGGAGCTAAGATAACAGAAGAGTGGACAGAAAATGAAATAATATGAAGATTTCAAGTAAGATGACATGGACAGATCATATATATACAACAATAGATAGCATGTTTCTTCTGCAAGATGATCGTTTATCAGAACAGACTGACTTGTTGTGATTTACAGAGCTTGTATTGAATATAAGCAGTGACACATGGACCAATATACTGAAAAATGAGCCATATACTCAAAGATTGACAATCCTCCCAGGAACTGGAAGATGGCATTTGTTTAACTTTTCTCTCTTATTTTAGAAGTGTTTTGTCACAAAATCATTTTCTGGATGACCATTGAGTTTCCAGGTCTTTATTGAGAAGAATAACATTTATTCATCTGGAATACCTTGATCCCATAGTATGCTACATTTATTTTCAATTTTGACTAGGACATGTGGATCATCAAAACGCATTTTCTTCAGCAGCTTTGTTTTGTAAGCAATAGCCAGAACATACATAGGTGGATTCCCCCTTTCACACACATACATATAGCTCACTTCATTATTATTATTATTATTTTCAGTAAGTAAGTGGGGAAAACTAGGTGGTATGGTATGATTCCATGGATTTCCAAGCAAATAGTGGATAAGGTAATCAGGTAGATAGAAAAGGAGCTTTGCTCTGCATGGGAAAACCATAAGCTTTTGAAGACCACATGATCTTTTCTTATCTTTTCCTGTAGTAAAGGAATCACTTTCCATTTCTCAAAATAAAAACAATCAGATTCCTTCCATTCTGTTTTGGAAGAAATTGGCTATTTTCTGGAAGTCTGGATTTTGTGGGAAAGAGGCTAACAATATTCTCGCCATCAGATTTGAGAGTGTAGCTTAAAAATTGTTTAGCTTAAAAGTGTAGCTTAAAAATTGTCATGTGGGATCTAAGACTTACATGAAATTAAAGAATAGGAGCATGTCAGCAAAAATTGGGGGCAGGGAAGCTACACAGAGATAAATATGCAGATTGTTAACAGGTAGATTCTCAAATCTCCCTACCTAGATGGGTATATTTGTCTCCTTTCCATTTATCTATATTTTCATTTTGATGATTTCAAATAGTTTCTGTGTCACTAATGATAACATTTTGGTATCTTTTTTATTAAAATATGAACCAAACATTATTCTTACCCACACTTGCTTCTTCTACCTAATCCTTTTCATATGAAATACTCAGTAGAGGTGTAAAGAACATTCACATATTTTCTTATCCTTAATGGGAAAGGATGACACATCCAGACAGCCCATCAAAAAATCTGTCAGCCACCACAGGATTTTTTGCCCTGGATAAGAGTGAAAGAAACCACTACCCCCCCCTTGTTGGCAGGTGATTGTGTGCAAACTACACTGCAATTTGTACAAAATAAGTCTATGCATAAAAATGATGTGTTATGTACAAAACACAAGGTATTGTTTGTTTGTTTGTTTGTTTGTTTGCAAACTACATTTCCGGCAGAGGGACTAGAATGCCAAAAAAGAAAGTGAAAGAAAAATGTGTAACAACTCTCAGAATCTCAGGGATAATTTTTTTTGAAATATTTCATTCAAGCATGCAAGAATAATATAAGCAAGACTTACATCCATGCTATCCAGTAATGAGAAAGAAGTACAATAAAACAATGGCACCACAATGGCATTGCAAATAAACAAACACAGGCCAGACCATTGTTTCCCTGGTCATGACCATAGTAAAGCAGAGATTAAGGCCCCTCTCTGAACTGCAAACCCCAGGATTCCATAGGATGTTGAAAGTGGAATGATAGTGCTATAACAGTCTAGTGCGGAAATGGCCTTAGTTGCCATATTCCCAGTTTGAGAAGATTAGCTTCTTACAAAGTTGTAAAAGATGTTAACAAACAATAACAATCTTACACTGGATTATTGATAAAAAGGGGGGGCAAAGGAAAAAAAAACTGCTTTCAATGATCATTGCTGAGTCCTATCAGTTTTGCACTCCATTCACAACAGATAACAATGTTGACCACATCTGTCAGTAAATGCAGAGGACAAATCATAGCCAATGTAATCACTCCTTCCATACCATAGAGTAGAAATATTTGCTTAAGGTACACCCATTAATGGAGAATAAATGAAGGCAGAAAGTTTCATCTAAGTGGTACAACAGCTTTTTTTTAAGGGTTAACTAGAATCCTGTTTATAGTTTATAGTTAGCTAAGTACTTAACTAAGTAACTTCTTCTAGCCCAACCATCTTCTGGACTGATGGAAACGTCACTCAGCCATTCTCTGATCAGCAGTAGAATGGCCTTCCTTCTCCCCATGCAGCTGATGCCCACTAAAGTGGATTGGCGGGGGGAGTAACAATCTTGGCAATACTGCCAAAATTATGGCCATAACTGTAACTGTTTCATATTCATGATTGCAACTTACTAATGATTTTGACACTACTTCCATGATCATAACTTCCCCTCACAACCTCCTTTATTGAGAATAAGCTACATGGGGAGGAGAAGGGCCATTCAGCCAACTATCAGAGCACAGATGAGTGCTTTTTCCACCACATTTTGTGGAAGGCTGTCAGGAAAGGAGAAGGTACTTAATTAAATACTAGTTAAGTATAAGCTGATACAGGATTCTGGCTGTTGTTCCTAGCAGAAATGGTAGTGCCATGTGCGAGTTACTTCAGTTTAAAAATGTCATGGGTGATGCTATTCAGGTCTGTGTTACTGTGCACTTGTGTTTTCCATTGCACAATAATAATACATGTTCTATCACATGGAAACTCATGGGTTTCTGGTCTGCACAGGCAATCTTGTGGCCCTGACTATAAATGTGCATTTCTAACTCTTCTGAATATACAGCACTCCCTTGCAGCAGCAGCCACGGCAGCTACTATGACAACATGTCCCTTGTGGTGCTTATTTTTCTTTTTTAAGTTAATTATAATTAAAGCTAATTAACTACTACTTTTACTATTACTAATTAAAACTGTTAATGAGAACCACATATTATGGGGAGTTCATGGTTTCCTTGGCAGCTCATTTAATAGCAAGCACATTCATAGAGGTTTTTTTTTTCTTGCTTCTTGGGGAATATTTTAAGCTGATTTGTTTATACACCAAAAAGATTGTAATTAACATCATCTCCACTTGTTTCCTTTTATCCTGAAGAAGTATATGCAACATGGCTAGCGTAATCAAAGTCCAATTTTCTACTTATGTTTGACTTTTCATATATGCCCTTATTTTGTAGATGGAATTTAGTCTGGTTGTTGGTAGCAGCAGGTGTTTGTGTATGTGTGAATGTGTATGTATGTGTGAGAGACATTGAGAGAGAGACAGAGTATACCCATTCTTATGTACTCTGTTCTACAAAGCACTGCCCTTATGAATATTTCATGGCATTTTAAAAATGTATTAGTAACAGGGCTCAATAATATAAAATGGTAGATCTCATAAATAGAGCCATGTTAACAGTTAGCGTTTTGAATATGTGTCCAACCAGTACTCAGAAGACATTCTTCCAAAGCATCAAGGGTTTAAGTCAAGGGTCATATGGCAAGGAGATTTTATTGAATTACATTATAAGTGGATACCATGACCAAGAAAAAAGACTCTTTTTCTTCCCCAGTACCTAGGAGAACTCTGTAAAGGATGTTAGTTCTTCATAGAGAGCTACAGACCACAAACTGACTGACCACCTCCTCAGATTTCCAGTGCATAGTTTTTTAAGCAGGCTGTAATGAGCAACATTTTGATCATATTCTTGTTGAATAAGGTCTCCTTTTCATACAAAAAGATTAATAATATAAATAATGCTCTACAATATCTCATACATTGAACCACAATTAGAGAAATGATCGGTAAAAAATCTTTCCGGAAAACAAAAAGAGAACAATCTAGCCACAAACGTGTTAGCAGTCCTCATTCCCCATATCCCATTCCTCTTAGGGAAAAGGTAGCCTTATTAAAACACAGTTGAGTATAGATGTCATTTTTGTCATATAAGTGACACAAATAACTCCTATATGGCTGAATGAAGCTTTAAGCCTAAGCAATCCCAGAATGCAATTGTTATCTCTTTGGCATGTCTCATTAAACAATTAAAAGACTTTTGCTAAAAGTATATTATCTTTGGAGAACAGAGAAAAAGAGCCAGTATTTTTGTATACAGAGATGCAAACATCACTTTTTGACATCTCTGTGTCTATATGGAGCCTTGTGTGGTATCAACAAAAAAAATTAAAACAAATAAATAATGCAACAATAAAATCTCAAATATGACATCAAGACAAAGATCAGCTGCAAAATCAATAAAGCAGACAGTATGTTGATCTTCAAATGCTTTGGAAAACTGAGGTGTTTCACCAGAAATAAAAGAGATTGTATTGTTAGTTTTTCTTACTTTTGTGGAACTCATTTGTCATACTAAACTCAGACCCGGAAGGGGCTCGTAAGGTTGTATATTCAGATGTATGACTTAAATCCTATTTTCTGTCCCTACTGAAGAAGATCCTCTAAATCAATGGAACTTATATAAGGTAGTTTTTTTTAAAAAAAAAAATTCCAATTGATTAAATCACTCTACTTTAGTGTTAGGACTTACAGTTGAGTTTAGGTCAAAAAGTTTATTTGTCTGTAAAGAGATCAGCATGGGTCCAAATGTAACTTTTCCATCTGCACATGTGCTCAGGGAAGGCAGTTGCTCATCGGAAGAGGAAGCAAATCAGTTTCTGCCAAGTCTACCTCTTGGCTTTAAGACTCATGTGTTTTTTTTGAAGCTACACAATCTACTGGCTGGATCAGGTGTCAGTGGACATCAAGGATTGCATGGATAAGGCAGAATTAATGGAAATCACTTCTTCCCTTCATTCCAGTCACCAGAACTCTGGATTCAACCCACCTTTCCTTGAAAGAGAGCTTTACAAATGCATATTTATCTAAATCCAATAGCTAGTCCCAATTTGAATAAACTCATCGAGGCAATGTGATTTATATAAGTATCGGCCATTTAGCAGTTGATTTGTTAGTTCCACTATAACTGGGATTAGCAACTGGATGTTGGCCATTGTCTTTTTCTGTATCTCTGTATTTCTGCACTTGTGTTGGTTATTATAGTGTACTGGATAAAAAATAATAAAGCTGGACACTCTTGTGCCAGAAGGAGAGATTGTACAGACATCATTTACACTGGACTTCATAAGAAGATAGAAATGGGCTAACATCTTGCTAGTGGCACATGCAGACATAAGTTTCACTTGTGACTACATACATCTACTTCTGGTCACTGTAAAGGTTAGTATACCCTCCTTCTGCAGTAACCAACTCCTTCCCCCACCTACTATGGAACCACTGAAGCACCCTTCATGGCCATTTCATGTCTGGTGGAGAGAGGGAGACACAGAAACACCTGACTCTGTCCCTGTAGCCAGATGCAAAATGATTATACAAGCTGCTGAGATGTAATGATGTAGTGACTTTGCGTCTGGTTAAGAGTACATAGCCAAACACTTCTGCAATTCTCCCTGCTCTCCAACAGGCATGAAATGTTCATGGGGGAGGAGAGGAATTCAGCAACTTCATGGTAGGTCTGATATAGTACTCAGTGTAGAATGATTCCACATGTGGAACCATTGTGTTATGCTGAGCCATGCAGGATTGTGCACAAAATATATTATAAAAACATTGTAGTGCAATGCATCTGCATGGTACAGTGAGGTTAGAATGCCAGATGGGGACTGAGAGTGTGTACAAACTGATTGAAAAGTTCTAGATTTTGTTCAGGATCTTTCTAGTTTTATACTAGATTAAAATAAAACAATCTGGTGAGCTGTTGTAAAAATCTTTTGTCATACTGGGAGCCAGAAAAAAAATTCTGAGATAAACAACATGTTTATGGAACTTCAAAACAAAATTGGAAAGAACAGGAACAAAATCTGGGACTTTCTGGACTTTTTAATCAACCTAGATGCTTGCTGAGTCTTCAAACTCATTAAGTGACCATGGATCAGTCTCTCTCTTTGCCTGATCTACTTCATTAGGTTGTTCTGAAAATAAAGTGGGGAACAGGGCAGCCATCTACTAGATTTCAAGGAAGGAAGGTTATTAATATAACAAGGAAATAAAATATACAGTGTTATGAATGTACAACCAGCCCTACATATTTACTAGGGTTAGGGGAACAGAAGCTTCACAAAAATGGAAAAATCACAACTATTAAAATGTATATGTGTGTCTGTGTGAAGGGGGCTGAGACAAGATGGGGAAAACAGACATCTAGGGTCCAAACCAGGGCATGGAAAGGAGAGACAAAGAGGATTGGTCTGCAGTGTGGCCCTATACTTGCTCTCTCTCTCTCCATATCCTTCTTTGGATGTAGGAGGCATAGGGAGAGGGTTTATAGTGCTCAAAAACCAGGCTGGGAGCTGTCCTTAGCTGGCCAGGCAGCTGCTGGTAGAGAAAGAAATGGACCAGAGATGGGTTTTAAAAGAGCTGTATAGCCTGAAAGAGAAGATTCCCTTGGAAAAGATGAGCTGAGTTGGGAGGAGGCACTGGTTGGAGAAACTCACAAATAATTAAAAAACCACAAAAGTCAAACCTGTAAATGCAGAGGGTCAATTGTACTGTAGATATGACAAGTGAGCATTCCAGCCTGCCAGAGGTTATAACATTAGATGTGATAGATGAACAGTCTTGGTCCAATTGATCTAGTCTTTGTTGAAAGAGAAAAGAGATAACTGGGATAAGACCAATGTATGCTTGTAATCTCTCAGAACAGGAACCTAGTAATCCTGTTCTTCGCCTTCTTCAAAAATAGCTGGAAATAAATCCAGCCCTGATTTTAAGTCTTAAATAGTGCTATATGATAATAAGATTAATATTTGTACATACCAAAACTTTTTGCGAATTAATCTGCTTATCATTTTAAAGATCTTAAATTTTATCTCTATGATTATTTCCAGGGAAGGAGCATTCATTAAAATCTTATTTCTGTTTTCTCAAACATTCCTCCAGCAAAATCATTCTAATGAGATGGTTATATAGCATTTTTATTCATTATCACATAGTTTCTTCCCTTTGGGAAACTCAAATGGGAGGTGTGTGTTTTTTAAGCCAAAAAACAAACAAGCACAATAAAAAAACCCACTATTCATTTGTCAGGTGTACCAATACAAATTTACACATGCACAGAGCAGTATTTATGATTCTTCCATTTCAGAAGAGGAACTGGGTGAACAGATGTACTTGGATAGACTTCATCCACATTTTACTATTTACTCAGTGTTCATGGATCCAGTGGAAAAACAAATCAAGGAGTAGCAAAACCTGTCTAAATCCGTCTGTGTTCATCAAAACTACTAAATGAGTAGCTATATGTAAGAAACCACTGTTCAGACATTTTAATGACTGTGTCTGATCAAAAGCAGGGTTTTTTTTGCCCATCATGTAAAAGCTTTTAGTGGCATATGAATAGATATTAAATGCCTGAGAAAAGCCTTTGCAGTTGACCACAATATTTCTACATTGCCAACCCATGTCATCCACCCCTTGGAAACTGAGTAATTGTTAACTTAAGGACAGATATATCTGAATTAAACACAATTGATGATGAGTTTTGGATTCCAGTAAAAGAAATGGATTATGTCCACAGGAAAATGCCTAAGCAGTGTTCCTGTCTTCTGCTTTCTGTACAACAACCTTGGAGCTAGATAGCCTTAGTGACCAACTGAACTGCAGATCTAATTTTGTGTCATTTTCTCCCCCAACGATCAGATTCTTGAAATCACCTCTTGGCTATGTTTCAGATACAACCTCTCAGAAACCTGATTCCATCCAAAATCTATTTATCTCCATACACAGTGGTTTCTCAGATGTTTTCCATATTCTCCAAACCATTCTTTCCTCCTCAGAAACACCTTTTGGTATTCAGTAAACATTTCCAATACCAACACCATAAGATAAACATTAATATATTAATACAATGTAGTAATTCTACACATTCAACATCACATGACCCTGTACTAAGGATATGATTGAACTTTATGTTAAGATTTGAGTGAAGTTGTAAGGAAGAAAGGTGGGAAATGACAACAAAACAGGAGCAGCAACAACAACATAGCAGTTATTCATGGACACAAGCACTGTGATGCTTATTCCTAGCCCACTCGTTTAGTATTATAGAAATACAGAACACTGGCCTACTCACACTATCAGACATCATTAAAATGCATTTCTGCTAGAAATTGCATTAACATATCTAAATCTAGGCTTAGTGAAGAGCTTCAAGCCCTAATAAGAAAAAATCCCTTTAGCAACAAACACATGGAAGTATTAGGATGACCACGCAATTCAATTTCACTTCTGCAAATGTAAATGAAGAACTAACTTGTTTATATCTAAGTATGCTGTGAGAATCAATCAAAACTTTAAAAGAAAAAGAATGTCAACTTATTAGGCAGGACAGTATGAAAATAAAATTATTGGACTGTCTCAGCAAAACATTCCTGAACTAGCTGGACAATGAGAAAATAATAGAAACAATATTTACATTTTAAACTATGTCATTGTTGCCTGGAGCTCATTGATAAATGCTTCACTGTTAGGTTCTCCATTTTCTCCAGATAAGGTACACCAATCTCATTTATTTTATTCTGTTTTCCTTTTGGTAGCCATTGCCTAGGACAGGATGGCAAATTTGTCTGGCTATTCTTGATGTTTCAACAGCTTGTTTTTCTTGAACAGCAATAGGAATTAGAGCCATAAATATAACTTCTGTTAATTATTTCCAACAACCTGGGATGAAATGTGTTGATAAAGTTGTGGTGGGTTTTAACCCATTCTTCTCTTGTTCCTTTTCTTTCTTCCTTTATTGCAGTTAATCACATAAAGAATTCCACACTTAGACTAGGAAAGTCAGAAAAGGGAGAAACATATAAGGAAAAGGCAAAGAGAACTGCTACCACTTTTAATGCTGCCTTTGTTGGTGCTTTTAGTAAACAAACATTCTCAGGATGCAATCTAGGCAACATTTCAGAACATCATCATAATATAGATCACAAGAGTAGCCTAGAGATTCAATATCACTTTTGGTTTTACTGCCATTCCTCCTGCAGTTGCTCTGAATGAATAGGGGTGGCTTCCCAGCACCTATCTTCATGCCCTTAGGAGTTCAGTATCTGCACAGCTGTTGTACAGCTCCATCTACCCACCCATCCATCCATCCACCCACCTGCCCGCCATCCATCACTTTATTTATATCCTGTCTTTCTCCCAGGCTGGGACTCAAGGTGGCTCACAAAAAGGCAGAGAATACAATAAAACACATATACTTAAAGACATGCAAAATAAAGATTGAAATTAAAACAGTATAAAATAACAACAGAATTAAAATCAATTAAAATCATACTTCAAAACAGGTGGGCTTTTTTTGTTTTTGTTTTTGTTTTTTTTGTTAAAATAAGTTTCCCAAGACTTGCTGAAAGAAAAAAATCTCAATATGTTGCTGAAGGAAAAGCAAAGAAAGAGCCTCCGTAAGTTCCTTGGGAAAGGAGTTCCAAAGTGTAGAGAAGCCACAGAGAAGGCCTTTTCCCATGTTCACAGCGACTGATCTTGTGAAGGCAGCAAGATAGAAAGTGGGGCATCCCCATGGATCTTAAAGCCCAGGCAGTATCACATAGGAAGACACAGTCCTTCAAATAACAGGATAAGCAGCTGCAAAATCAGGAGTGGATTCACCACATACATGGCAATGGATCCAATAGTCATCTCTGCTGGAATAGTAATTTGAACTTTCCTGAATTTTAAGAAATGATCACTCAAACAACTATTTGTTACTGGTAGGCATCCTGTTGAGTGACAAATTATATGGATTATATAGCAGTCGAATTATATAGGTATATAGTCCAGGTAACCAGGACTTGAGACAAATGTGTGAGTAAGTTATGCCTATATACTTTTCTTTTTGGATGTGGCAGATGGAGAAAATCAGCACCTTCGTCTTCCAGAACTGCTTCCCCAAGTCAGCCACCTACCCTTAGGCTGCTCCTCATGCTCATTCATTGGCCAGGATAAGATGAAGGGAGGAGAAAAGGAAGCAAAATAGATGTTGGATGCATGCCTGCAGATAGAAACATGTATCCTCCCAGGAGACATCCTGAAGACTGAATCTTGCAGGATATATCTAGAAGAACAGTGCCTTCTTCACACTGTTGGTTGTAGAAAGTGAGTGGTTGCTGTCTCCCTGCCCCTCACCTCCCCCTGTCCCCCTTGGCCACTGAATGGCTTTTGAGAAAGCCAGGCAGCCTATGGACAGATAAGCTGAACATTCAGAAATGAGGAGGACACATAATCACACCTAATGGCACTTTATGTTCCTCCAGCACAATGCCACATTTTAGCAAAAGTCTGGGGCTGTTTTTCTTATTGTGCCTTTGATTGTAAATTTCTGGTAATTTGGGGTTATTGTGCCTTCACTACTATGAGAGGTTACTTCTTTTATTGCCAGAATATAGGTTTCTATCAACATTTAAATATGCTTGTTTTCAATATTTGGATGTAAACTACCAAATCCACAGTTAAAACACACACACACACACAAATCAACAGGGCGAGACCTGTACCCAGGACTAATCTGTTACAGAACAGACCAAAGACAGAAATGGCAGAACCCTGCTAGTCGTGACATACTGCTCCTATCTGAGACCACAGAAACTTATTCTGAACTACTCCTGGTGCTCCCAAAGCATGCTTTGAGATCTTAGAACAGTATTGTTAAAGCTTAATGGAGAAATAAAAATAGGAATATAGAAATAAAATAGAAAGAAATTGAAACAGGAAAGTTGTAGTAAACTTTTAGAAGTGAACTCTCCATATACTTTCTTTACCCACGGAGCTTTTTCTTTTCAACAGCAGCTGTTCAGAAATGTAAATAGATGTTCACACTTAGATTGAAAAGCCATTTCCAAAATGATAGAATTAAGCTGATGAATTGGGTATTGGGTACAATATCCTTATGAATTTTTATAGAGAGTTTTCAAGTACAGTGAACATAAACTAAACATTGCATGAGGAGAAAAACACAAAGTTATAAAAAGTGACTGAAAATCATGGATTATGAAAGTGAATGAGATGATTGCTGCAATTCATGTGATTATGTGGTGAAGATACAACCAAAAAGAAAGCAAATGTTTGACCTTACCCCCAGGATTAGCTATCAAAATGATGGCTTACCCTTGATTACATATACAAACTATCCATTAATATGCTACCCATGGGCCTATTACAGGTCCTTACTATCACATTTTCCTCTCTGTCAACAATTAGCAGATTTAACAAGATAGACTACAAATAAAGAAAAGCTCTTTTTATAACTGGAGTTGCTCCAAAAAGAGGTAGACGTAATGATTTTCAAATTAATGGAAGTACTTGTTTGGCTTGCAAACACTGGCTGAAATCCTAAATGGTGCATATGAACCTTGGCTGATCCATATGCCACCCCTTCAAACTTACCATACAACCTATGATGCCCTCTATGGCCATTTTATCCCTTGTAGTAAATTGGCAAGGTCAAAGTAGCATATGGCTATGTCCCTGTAGCTAGACGTGAAATGATCACAACAGCACTGAGGTCTGCTGGGGTTGTCCAGAAGTCTCATTGCTGATATAGTCATTTCACATCTGGTTATGGGGACAGCCAGAGGTTTTTCTAATGCTGGTTGTTCTCCACAAAGCACACAATGGCTGTGTGCGGAGGGAGAGCTTTAGAGTCTGTACAGTAAGTGGGGAGGCCATTGGCACTGCAGCAGAAGGAAGGGAATACACAGCACCCAAAAAAAGGACATATAAAATGAAGGACCCATGTAAAATTAAGGGGATGTCTTCCATTGTACAGTCCTTGAGGACAGTGATGCCTATAATGCAAGTGATATATATAATAATGCAGGTAATTTAATTAAAATTGATTAATTATTTTCTTGCTTAACATTTTGTTGTTTTTGTTGTTGTTGTTGTTGTTTTGCACATAGATAGTGTGCATGTAAACTGTTTTTATTTCATCTAAAGAACAATACTTAGCATTTTATAATCATTTCTGAGCAATCAAAGAACAGGCTTCACAGATAATTCAATAAATCTTACAAAAATGCTGCCAATAATTGCACACAGATTTTGCAGTTAGAGAGTAGCAGAGGTTGAGAGAGCAGTGCCTCATTTAAGGCTCAAATACCTGGGAACAATCCTGTTAAAACTAGTGAAAATTATGTCCAAGTAAACATGCATAGAACTAGCTTGTAAGTCTACCTAATGACTCTGTAGCTAAAGTGAGAATTGCACTGGGAGGTTTCCAAGTCACATAAGAAGAAAGAAGGTGGTTTGCACTGAGTCAGCCCAATGGTCCATCCAGGACAGTCTTGTCTGTATAAATAACACTGCAACTCTGCAGGTTTCAAACATGAATTTCCATCAGCCCCACTGAGCAAGAAGGGGACTTAATCAAAAATGTTTTGTATACAAAATAGATGCTCTATTACTAAAACGTAACCCTTTCTTCACAAGTTACACTTTTAGTCACAATGGCACACCACTTGTCTCTGCTATCTTTTTAATGATGAATGACCATAACCTTGGCCAAGAAAATACTAATTCTCCATTGGTGGAAAACTAAATAACAGTAGATGACGTACGCCCTTTCGCACACCACCTCCAACCCACAATGGCCACAGGATTGCCATAGGATTGTGATGATAGTTCTGCATGACATTGTCACAATCCCATGGCAATCCCGTGGCAACCTGTCACAATTGCAGATTAAATCATTGTCGGGTTTCTCCCAACAATGACACGATTATGCGGTCCTCCTGCCTCCCTCCGCTTACCTGTTCTGCAGAATGGCAGGAAGCACAATGGCTGCACTTCCTCCCCCAGCACAGCCTGGGAAACTGCCAGGCTGTGCTGTGAAAGGGAGGAGTGGAGCCATCACACTTCCTCTCGTCCAGCAGGCAGCCAGTGCGGAGGGGAGTACAACAGAAGCAATTCCCTCTCAGAAGAGGCTTTCCCTGGATCCCTGTGTGATGGCTTCAGAACCAGGTAAGTTGTGGAAAGGGCCTGAAGATCTAACTGATCACATAGAAATATAACAAAGTATGAATTGTGTGAATTCAGAAACAATAATGGATATATAACCTTTGTGTGACTTAGTTATCACAGAAGGGCAAGAAAATACAACTGTGAGGATTATGACCACATAAAGATTTTAAATCTCTACTTCTTTTCTGACTGTGCATTACTGATACTTAGGACAGCAGTTACAACTTTAACTTTCTCTTCAGACTTCAATACCATTTGGGGTTTCTCTGAACAATTTCTTTCTTTTCAAACTCTGTTTCCATTTTACCTTAGAGAGAAATGGAGAGCAAAAAGCCTTCAATCCACTTCCATTGTGATAAAGGATATAATTGAATTCACAGTGGTATGATTCCACAGTAACTGACCTATAACTTTATGCAGCATTAAAGCACCTCATACTGGGATGACTCAACAGGGCCCTTGAATCTGTCACAGCACCATAGTGAACATACACGAAGTACTGCTGATCCATAAATAATACTACTGCTGCAGATTATCCACGTTAAAAGTCCAATTTCACTCAAACCTGTGTGGGGAAAAAAAATCCTGTCAAAGCCAGCAACATCTGCAGTTTACAGGTATCCCATTTGACCTATCTGTGATCAATATCATAAAGTGAAACAAGCAGCAATTGTTATGACCTTATAAAATACTCATGACACTATCCTTGTTCCATCAGCACTCAGTCTCTCAGGTTCCATCACTTTTCAGTCAAGTAACACTTCAGTAGAGAATATCCATACAAACTTCTAGCAGCAACCAAATAACTGAAAATCCAAAGAGTTTTCAAAACTTGATGCTACATGAATGTTGCAGTGGCACTGAGACAGCAAAGTGCATAGGTCCAAGTCATATAGCTTTCTGCCTCACTGCTCTTGGGGATCATTGTTTTTTTAAAAAAAAAAATCTAGGGCATTTTGGGGTCACATTTTAGGACCAAGGCCTTGTGGAGAAGCTTATAGAATATGTAAAGATAAGTTGTGTAAAAGGTAAAATGTGAAAAGCCAACATTAAAGAAGACATGATAGCCACAAAACATAGTAAATGACAGCAGTGGAAATCAATAGTGCAATAATGGAACAGCAATAATCTTAAATATTAAAAAATGACCCAGCACAATAGCATTAAAACAAAGAAAACAATTCCTTACCAGCTATAGAAGGACAATATACCCACAAGACCAAGTGACTTGGAAACAAAAGTAGTGATGGGAAGAATATTAGAAGAAATTTTTAAAAAACAGTTGAGAAACTCTGAGAAAAATCCTAAACTGATAGGAATCTTTGCAGTTTGGGACTTATTCTACGCAAAATTCTCATGTGGATGACGTACTCAGAATCCACAGGATAAACTGGAGATGTGTCTCAAATAGATGGTTACTTTATTTTAGGGAAAGTCCGACTTAGAAAAAGGGATAGTATTGTGTTTCTTTTGCTTTACTCAGAAAACAGCATACTTGTTCATAAAAATACTTCCGTGCAGATATATTATTTTTATGCAAAATAAATGTTGTTCGCTGCATAGAAAATAACGCTTTCTGCAGTTTCTGAGCATGTTAATTTTGCTCACAATGTCTTGAACTACAAATAATCTTCAGCACCTGTGAGGCTTATGAGGACTTTCTTGCAGCAAGAAGGAAATTACTATTTGTTTTCTTCGTAAAGAAAATTAGCAAATAATTACATCCCTAACCAAGAGATAGTTAACATGCATTTGACAGATAGCAATGATGGAGTTTGCGACACAAAAGAGAACTGGGGTCCATTTCAGGATAAAACACTGGTGCAGCCCTGTCTCTTATTGCCTTTGGATCAGTGATTCTCAACCTGTGGGTCGTGACCCCTTTGAAGGTCGAACGACCCTTGCACAGGGGTAGCCTAAGACCATCAGAAAATACATATTTCCAATGGTCTTGGGCTCCATTCCCTCCTCGGTAGTGGTGTGCAAGTGCGAGCCATGTGCTTGCGTCCTCCTGCCCCCTTTGGTGGGAGCGCGTGCAGCCGCATGCGCTCCCGCCAAAGGGGACAGGAGGACATGAGCGCATGGCTTGAGCTTGCGTAACACCACCCAGGGAAGACGGGGGGGGGCTCAGCAGCGTCGCCACAGCAGGAGCATCCTGAGGGAAATCTGTGCCTCTCCTGAGGAGGTACCAGCACGGGAACGACAGCGAGCCGGGCCAGGCTTCTCCCGCAAGCACCGTGGGGATGACTTCAGCCGCCGTCATGCGCTTCAACTCCCCTGAGGGTGTTGGAGCCGATACCCAGCCTTGGTGCCTCTTGCCTCCCCCGCAGAGCAAATGCTTGGCAAGGAGAGGGCAGCTTCTTGGTTCAGCCCGTGGCTTGGTGCCCTGCTGTCCTGGATGGAGGGATGGAGAGGGTCTCAGCTTCTCTCATTGGCTCTAACGGGCACCTACCCCCCCCCCGATTGGGTGGATTCCTGAATACCTCTTTACCTACCATAGGCCTGGGGTTTCTTTTTATTCCTCTCTATTAATGGCACCGTGGAAACTGATTTGGGGTTAAGTGGACACCAGGAGTAGGCAGTTTGGCTCCTTCCGAGGATTTTGGACACCTGTCTTACTCAGAGCGGCCAATGGTTAAGGATTGTGGGACCTGCAATCTGAAATATCTGGAGGGTGTCAGGCTTAAAATTGCCAGATTGAAAGCTGGAGAGGGCTGTGTAGAAGAGAGGATTCCAGCAGCTGCCAGGTAACAAGCAACACCTGGTGAAATTCGCTTTTCTATACAACCCTTAAAGGTGCAGTAGGCTTCTCTGGGTTTTTTCCCCCTCCACTTGCAACCCTATAGGGGTCTAGCTGCTTCACTTGTGTTAGTGGCAAGGGCAGCTGTCCCTGAATTTTTCTGTGTTTTTGTCCCCAGCCTGGACAACTGGAGTAATGAGTCTGGAAGTCTTGGGGAAAAGATGGGATATAAATAAAGTTAATAATGGTGATCATGATGATAATGATGACAACAATAATAATGGCTCTTTTCCCTTTGGATACCATATTGTTTTAGTTGGGAATGTCATTGCAAAATACTGATTGGGTCCTTTAAAGTACTGTAAATAGAAATTATCCCCTTGCTTAATAACCTGTTCACTAGAGACAAAATTCAGGACCTTCTATATTACTTGTATGTAGTTTAAAAGTGACTTCTGGTTCTTTCTTTCTTCCTTTTCCCCAAGAATTAAAAGTGGAAATATTTTTTATACAGTAAATTAGAGTGAGCAACTGTGGCTTCAGATTTTTTTTTTTAAGTGACTGCAACACCCAGGTTTTGTTAAGTGGTTGCAACACCCACAGTTTTATTAGGGCTGCTAAGAGTTCTTGGTCAGAGGCATGCAAAGAGGGCTGCAGTTGCCCACTCTGGTGCAAATGTTTTTTGCCGTTAGACTTGAAGCGCAAGTAGTTTTGTGTGAGGAAACATCCAGTATGTGGCAGAGTTAAAATTTGCATGTAGGAACTATTTCTCAGTGTAAAGTCGAAGGCTTTCACGGCCAGAATCCATAGGTTGTTGTGGGTTTTCCAGGCTTTTAGGCTGTGTTCTATTAGTATTTTCTCCTGATGCTTTGCCTGCATCTGTGGCTGGCATCTTCAGAGGACCTGAAGCCACAGATGCAGGTGAAACATCAGGAGAAAATAGTAATAGAACATGACCTCAAAGCTTGAAAAACCCACAACAACCTATTTCTTAGTGTTTTGTGTCAAAAATCCATTTTCCTTCTGCTCTCTCTCTCTCTCTCTCTCTCTCTCCCCTTCTCCATTTTCCTGCTTTGTCTTTAGTTTACTTTCACTGCTGTAAACTGAGTTCAAAGTCCACAAATAATTGATCTTCATTGTGCTCTTGCAAAGACTGCCCCGAGAATTTCTGATCTGGTGAGAAAGAAGCAATCTCAACTTTCGCACTGATGTTGGCTTTTTACGCATACTGTCGCAAAATGTAGCAATGTAGTTTACTGTTGTTATATTAAGACTGTTACCCATGCTACACCACGCTTCAAGACAAAATTTCATTTATTTGTAATTAGAAATAAATATTTCACAATATATAAATACATATTGTTTTTGTGATTAATCACTATGCTTTAATTACGTTCAATTTGTAACAATCAAAATACATCCTGCATATCAGATATTTACATTACGATCCATAACAGTAGCAAAATTACAGTTATGAAGTACAACGAAAATAATTTTATGGTTGGGGGTCACCACAATACGAGGAACTGTATTAAAGGGTCGCAACATTAGGAAGGTTGAGAACCACTGCTTTACATGAAGCCTTGGATGTCTCTTCTATGGAATGTGAAACACCCAACTTGAAATCTCTTTGCTTTAGTATATACTTACCCTCTAAGAATAGCAATCCTTTTAAAGTTTCTAGAAATTGTGGGTAGCCATTATCTCCTTGACTTAGAATTTCCTGGAGAGAACATGGCTGTCTGTAATGGGGGAAAGTTAAACAAGAATACTCTTCTTACAGGTTGACTCTGTTTAGGGGATTAGGCCATACTGCAACAATTATTTTCTAGACCTTGAGTATGCATTTAGGTGAGAGAGGACAAACTGCAGCAACAGTCTTCTAGAGGATTAGGATATATTTCAGATCCCTCTTGAACACTAGCTATTCCTCAAACAGAGGGCCTAAGGCTAAATGCATCTAAGACACCACACAGGAAAAATCATTGTTGTTTCAGCAAGAAAGAACTACCATAATTTTTGAAACAACTTGAGAGGAAGCACTGCATGGCTAGGGCCCTTTTTGCATTGCGTTTCTTAAGCGAAAGGGCCCCTTGAACATCATGTAAATGTGAGGAGCGGTGTGCATGACACACTCACATTTACATGGTGCTCAAGAGCGTGATGCGAATTGCTAATGGATTTTTTTTATTTTCAGCTTCAAGCTGAAAAGCGTGGTCGCACAACGTTCAGGGACGTGGAGCTTACTTACCTGCTGTGCGTAGCCTCCTGAGCCACGCCAGTCGTGCTTCCTGCCTCAGCACTAGCCTTCAACTCCCAGGCTGCGCTGCAGTAGGTAGGTGCGGGGTGTGGGCGGGGCACTTGCACAACCAGGAAGCTGCTGCGGAGCCCAAGCAGCAGGGACGCAAAAGCTTCTTGCGCGAGCACTGCCCCGCACCTCCACAAAAAGGAAAGATGCGAAAAGGGCCTAAGTCTGAAGTTCAAATAACTTGTCTGGACAGCTACTGACCAGCCTAACAGAAGGAAAGTTTTCTTTTATATAGGTGAGAATATAAAGAATAATCTTAGATGTTCCTGTCCTTGATGAAAAAGAGTGCCATTCAACTTTCATTGAGAAAAACCACAAGGCTTTTCACATTTTGGGACTCTTTTTTGTAAAAAAATTCATTAATAAACACCTTTTGCACAAAACACAGCAAGCTTGAAGACATAAATAAAATAGCTGGTACATTAAGAAGTGCAGCTAGCCCATGGTGAAATCTACACACAAAATACAACTCTTGAGCTGAGAAGCTTTTTTTTCTAGCAGACTAATAAGACACTTGAGATAGAGTATAATCACTATGATGGAGTGTAGCTGTCTTAGAAACTGCACCAATGCTGGCAAGCCGAGCTAAAGCTCTGCAAAAATCTATAGTGCATCTGATACCATTGGCTTAAAGAGTGAAACCAGGAAAAACATCACTTTTCAGGTCCCTACAGATCCCTCTGTGAATAATCATGTGTGTGTGCATGTGTGTATTTCAAGGCATTTGATACTTTATCACCTTCAGTTGTCCAAAAGTATCACAATATCTTAAAAGACTGTGCCAATTCTTGCCTGCCTGCCTTCCTTCCTTCCTTCCTCCCTCTCTCTCTGTCTCTTTTCATTTAGTTCTTGAGTAAAGAAAGGAGGGCTAGAACAACCAGGAGATCTATACTCCTACTCACTACCTACACACTTCCCATGGCTTTACATCACCCCTGAGTGACAAAGTAAGGAGGAAACTAAAGTAAACTCACTTTTACCTTCCTCCTCCCTAGAGGGAACGGCCCAGTGTGCTAAGTAGATGAAAAACACAACAAAGTTTAATAAAGAGAAAGAAAACTGTATTCTAAAGTATGAAGGATTAAGAAATTCTTTAAGGAGTCATACAACTTAGAGCTTGTTGTATGTTAAGAAGTTGCAAGAAACAAGTTACAATGGTAAAGAAACCTTGAAACTGACAACCAGCTGTAAAACATTACAAAAACACCTGATGACCACTGACTAAAACAATCTCTTATCACTTGAAGAGAAGTACATATTATGTTCTCAGGTTTTTCCATGGATAGACAAGCTGGGTTCTTATCCTTTTTGAACCAGACTCTACCAGGTTTTCCTCTTGCCAAGGACCAGCAGCCAAATAGGAACAGGAGAGAAATAGATAGACATAGAAACAAAGTGAGTAAAACTTTTTTATACCTCTAGTTCTCATAGATTTCAGATTGTTTGATAATTCTCCTACACAAAGCTAGATTGCAAAGGCTATCTCCCTGATCTTGTACAACTCTCTGACAACCTACATAGTAAATTAACCCCCTGTTAACTTGCAGTAGTTTGATTCATTAGTCACTGGAAAATGCATGAAGAACTATTATCACATTTGCCTTTTAGTATCATACTCTCTTCATAAATGCTTATGAAGGGTCACCCTCTTTCTTCATTCAGTCTGAGCTAAATACCCAAGTCTTCCATGAATCTTCCAGATTGGTTCCTTAGTTCCCAACAAGCTAGAAAAGCTTTCCTATGACAGCATTTAAATTCTAGTCTACCCCTTGTGTTATCATGCCAGACAAAGCCTACTGGTTGTGTGCTGAAATCTCAAGATGAATGAAAACATGTTGTTTACAATACTCTGACTGAATTGCCAATTAAAAGATAGGGAATAATCTCTGAAAGAGTTATTATAGCTGTGGTGAACTAATGCAACTCATTGTTGACCCTCCATATTCACTAGGGTTAAGGGCACAGGAACCTCATAAAAGCTGAAAAATCATAAATATCAAAATTGTGTGAGTCTGTGGGAAGGGGGAGCAACTAGGGGAGAGTGGGCAACTAGGTGCCAGGCCAGGCCAGAGAAAGGAGAGAGAAGGTGAGGTTGGCATGGTGACCATGTATTTCCCTTCTCACCAATCTCCTTCCTTGGGTGTAGGGGGACATCAGGAGAGGGTTTGAGTTCTGAGAAATTGGGCTGCAAGTCATCTTTAGCTTGAGCTGGAGGAGAAGGAAGAGGAAGAGGGCCAGAAGTAGATTTTTAAAGGGCTGAATGGCCTGCTTGGAGCCATCAGGAGGGAAGGTTCCCCAGAAAAGAAGCCCGTGAGATGAGGGCAGGGGTTGAATAAACACACAATCAGATCTGTGAAAGTCAAACCTGCAAATGTGAAGGGCTAACTATATTGGAAATACTGAAAAGATAACAAATATGAAAGGTATATAGATACTCTATATGAACTTCCTTAATCAATAACAGCTGGAATTCATTTAGGGACATTTGTATGTGTGTCCCCTAGACATGCAAATATCCCGTCTCAGATGTTGTGGATTTCCTTTCTGTCTCATCCGAACCCAACTCCCCCAACTTACTGTAAAGCCCCTGAACCTGCCCTGCACAGCCATTCTGTGCCTCAAGGCAAGCAGACAGGGTTGGAGATGTGTCTCCCTGTAGTCAGGGCCACAATGATTTCATTAGTGCTAAAATCTTCTCTGGTACACCAGAGGTCTCAGCACTGCTGTATATTTATGTATCTAGTTAAGGGGCGGTAGCCAGACACTTATCTGCTTCCTGTGAAGTATGAAATGGCTTTGTGGGGTGGTGGCCAGGGATTTTACAGTAAGTGGAGGGGGAGTACATGGCTCAGTGTACCATAGATCATCACACAGATATCTATGCTACTCTGAGAGATGTTAGATGGGAGCCAAAATGTGAGATGTATAATGCTGTAAATTGATGTTCTTATAGCATAAATTAATATTTCTTACCACTAAGCTGTAAATAAGCAGTTTTGCTTTGTAAGTATAAAGACCCTTAGAAGATAAAATAGCTATAGAAGCAGTGTGCCTCGACTATGGAAAGTCTATGAAAGATAGTATGCCTATACTGGAGATGTGTATTTGATTATGAATGTGTAACTGCATAAGTTGATTGTTGTACGTAATGACTATATAAAAGCAATAAAGCTACTTTTTTCCTGTTATGTAAATTTCCCAAAAATCCAAAGCTTAAAATATTTTTGTGGGAAATGTTAATCTGCATAGTGGGCAATACTATTGTTTGCCACCTTGGAAGTTCAAATGACCACACTGGTAAACTCTAAGAAACAGTAACTACAATCAGCTTCAAAAATATGAGTGAAAGATTCTTGAACCCCTTTATAAAGAGATAGGGGTGTTTCACTATAGTTTCATTACAGTATCTCATTGGATCTTGCACTAGAAATGCCCAAAGGATGAAGAATTGAATATGAGTCAATGAATGGATCATATATTACTAAATAATGCCATGGATTAGCATTATTTATTAACATACTGTATAACTAGTTATCTTGTCATCAGGAAAAAAATCACTATCTTATCCTTAATTTGCCAGATATTTAATTGAAATAATGTGCAATGGTAACAATAGAACTCATATGATTTTTGAAAACAATAACAGCTCTTTCTGCAATATGACTTGTGCTGGGGATACAAGACAACTCAAATCCTAAACATACATACCTGACAAAAGTTTGGAGAGTTTTGCAAATACACAGATGGCTATGCTATTGGATGTTAATATTCTCATAATTTTTTTATTTTGTTATAGTAATAATTCTCGCTAGAACACTCAGAGTTCTTCCTCCCACAATATTTATATAAGTGGGCTTTGTAACCAAGTTGAGGTGAACTTGCCATCATACACAGGAATACACACAGTACATAGTAAATGTCTAACCTCCCACATCTCCATTTTAAGTAACAGTAAGTCAACCTCTGTCTGGTTTGTGATTCCCTATACTACTTTCAAAGTGTGCCACACTATATATATGGTCATAGAACAACGACGGAAATAATATCTCTTGAGGTAATAGAAAAATATTAGGTGTCTTCAACTGTACCCTTGAGTATGATGGTACCATCAAATAAAGTCACAGTACATTGAGAACAACCTGACATGGTGTTAGTAATGCATTCCAGAAGTGTTCTATAGAATTTCTTTCAATTCACAGGGGAAATGCATTGAGACGGTTGCCTGCTGATGTGTACATGCATGATTCATGAATGCCTTTTTCCTCCTTGGAAACGGTTTTGGTCCACATAAGCAAAATGTGTGTAATCACCTGGAGAGAAGAAAGCATACCCTGGATCATTTAACAAATTGATTTAAGAGCATGGCTGACTTAAACTGTTTCAATTGTCTTTCTCATTTCCAAGGAACCAAAGGAAAGGGCCACCAACTCTCACTCTGAATTTTGATGGGATGTGGAGAAGGGCCAGGAGAAGAGATACCGCCTATCTACTTCTATCAGGTGAGAGGGAGATGGATGAGCATGTGGATGGATAGCTATTCACACAGTTTCACAGCAGGGCACCATTAGGGATAACTTTAGTAATATCCCATCTACATGTCCCACCTATCATTGGATATCAGGAAAATTATGAATACTTTACATGCTATTGACTAGTAGCTTCCATCAGTGTTTGACCCAAGTTCTGTGACACACTGGGAAAGAAATATATTATTGTGACATTATCACTTAATGTGCTTGTCAATGATAACTTATTTGCAAGCAGTCATATTTTAATGTGCATGTTTTGCACACACTCAAGCTATAATGTGTCAAAGCCTTTTTTTATTTTTCATTTCATTCACAAGACAGTCTTTCCTCTGCATTCATGTGTTTGTATGTGTGGTACGTGTGTGTCTGTGCATCTGTGTGTGTCTCTGTGTGAATCTTTAAAAAGCCAAGAAATATTGTTGTTTTTCTGCAACCAGCTAGTACGGCTAATATTCTGGAATAAGCAACAGTTCTGATACGTAGATAAGTTTTGAAGTCAAACATCAAAGACTCGCGTTTGGAATGCAATGATACATTTTGGGTTCTGGTTTTCAGTCAGTAGATGTCAGTTCACCTGACTGACACTTGTGTATAACTAATTAACCTGCCCCCAACAAAAATAAATGAAATGAAAATGAATGGTGTGAATATATGAATGAAACAAATGACGGATGGATAGATAGATAGATAGATAGATAGATAGATAGATAGATAGATAGATAGATAGATAGACAGACAGACAGACAGACAGACAGACAGACAGACAGACAGATGCCCTCTAACCATTTTAATTATTATATTGCTGGATAGATGGATTTTTTAAATGTGTGTGTGTATTCATATTTCTCCTTTAGATACAATAGAAGTTGCTGCTGGTTTGAACTGGAATTATATATAACTGCAACAAATGTAGACAAACCAATCATCTAATACTATATTTGCTGTTGATAATAGTTGCAGTCATTTAGAGTGGTCCTTATGAGCTCTTTAGTACTAACGTTTAATATTTATAGTCTGCAACTGATAGCAGGAGTACTTATCTACGAGAATAATTCCATAAGCACTGGATGCCTAGACACATAAAGCTAGCAGATGGCTAATGAAGTGTATCCTTGTTATCTTTAATGATTGATACAGCATTTGCTGATCTCAAAACTGATGATGGTGAGGCTATCTCAAGCAAATCACCATTGAAAGTGGTGTTCCTTTTATCTCCATTGGTGATTTTTGAAGAGTCCATCCAAGACTGCAACTATTTTGACTCTTTCTTTTCTCTCTCTCTCTTTGCTTAAGTCTGCTTTTTGGAAAGGAGCACAAGACTGGCAGCTGTTACATGACTACAGCCAGGTTTTCTGGGGCTCTTATATTAAGAGACCATATGTTAACATCTTGTAAAGCACTATAAATTCTAAGAAAATAGCCAGCCCACTTTCATTATTTTCTGTACATGAATGATTTTCACAGGACAAAGGCTAAAACTTTGCAATTTTGAGGAGTTAGATCTTGTCACTCCTCTTCTTCAGAACTATTCTTACCATATTATATATCATCTACATTCACCCCTACAATTTGATCAATTTGCATCTCAGTTTTCACTTTAATTTTCAAATTGCCCCTACAGTATGCAGTTTTTATTATTTTTTTAAATAAAACTCTAGGTCATTGGATGGTGAGTAATTTCTGTAGATCATTAAGGCAGGAATATCCTGTTTATTCATATACACATGTGAAGAAAGATGGGATATAAAAACATATAAGAACAAATAATTTCAAAATTGTAAAAATTTCAAAAAAAAAATCCACTGAGTGAAATAAAAAGAATTTTTTCCTTCACATTTTTCAAAGATTTTTTCACATTTTAGGGCTTTGTTGAAAAAAAAATTATTCATAAAACAAATCTTTGGTAAAGACCTCGGTGTATTTATATAATGCAACTTATTATTCAAAATATTGTGCTTTTGTGGAAAAAACAGGAGTTTTTTTTTTCTCATAAACAGTACAAAAACATAACACAGAGTCAAGTATTTTCTTGACAGGGCTGTGTTTCAAAATGCCCCTTATTCTTGAGGATGAGAATCTTTGCCAATATTTCTTACATCCCAAGAAAGAGTGAGAGGTAGAGAAAATTAATTACAGTATTTGGGGTTTAATTTTAGCATGCAGGTCTGATCTGAACTGAGATGCATACATTACAGTTTTTCACTGGACTGCAAATATGTACAAAATATTCCACAGACATCCATCATCATGCTTAAACTTTCCAAGTATATACATCTGTGTAATGTATGTTACAGATTTATAGTGTGTCACAAGGCAAGAATAGGAAGGAGCAAAGAATGTCAGGCCAGAAATTCCTGCAAGACAATGAACATACCTAGTAATATGCCAGCATTCAAAAAAATCATCATCAACAACAACAACAACAGGCTATGTGTTGAATCAACTTAAAAGCTTATCTGTGCTAGGATTTCTTCCCATAGTAGCAAACAGCACCTATAGGAAGGCCACCATCAAAATAAGATTTCAATAGAATCCTCGTGTTGCCTATCAATCATACTGAGAATCACACTGCCATAGACATTCATGTCTGCTAATCCAATGACTTGAAGGCCTCATGTTTCTACACCAGACAAGGTCAAAGGTCTCAGTAACTATGTTGACTCAGAATATCTCCCATCTCAGATCTCAAGTATATTAATCAAATAACACTACATCTCAAAATTTGTTCAATCCATTTATGAATAATGAAAATAAATAATACTTTATTTTATACTTCTACTTACACTTATTTCACACCTACTCAACAGAGCTTTTTGTCTAGTTCAGATGTCACATTCCCAGCCCAACAGATCATGGTTTGTTGGAATAGCAATGAACTAGGTTCCCCTACATCTTCCTTGACCTCTCCTTTTCTCTTTCCATTGCATCCTGGACCTCATGAATAATACCTGGTGTGATAACTGAAGCCCCTGTCAGAGATGCTGATGACAAGCAGCAGCTGTTGGTCCCTGTGGCTCTGGATGGAGATGAGTCCTGCAGCTAAAGGGCTCCCCCTGCTGCCATGGACCAAGCAGGCTTGGATGTTCCTCTGCCTGTTCCTTTAGGGTAACAGGGATCCGATTCTGAAGATAGTTTGGAGCCTGTGCCAATCAGCCCACAAACAAGGTGAAGACTCAAGAGAGCTGAGCAAAGGGAGGCTTCCTTGATTAAGTTCAAGAAGCAGTGACTAGCCACACCTGTGTCTTGGGCTATATAACTGCCTGCCTGGAAGCTTTCCTTTGCTTGTGGCAAACTTCTTTCAAGCTCCCTTCTTGCCTGTTTCTTGCTCCCAGCACCCGGTTCCTGCTACCTTGAATTGATCTCTTGACCCTTGGCTTTTGGAACTCAGACTATGGCTTTTGCTTGACACTCTGGTAAATGAACTGTCTTGTGTAAAGTGCTTGCTTGTCTCCTCCCGGCTGGACTTTGCTGGCTCTCACACTCCCTTCTCTGGGCTGGCTTGCCACCCAGGCCTCTGACCTTGACACCTGGCTAATAAAACCATTTTATGTTAATAAAATCATAGTTTAAAGGTTTTTTAAAAAAAACAAAAAAACAAAACAAAAAACAAACCAGGATTACAAACCATGACTTGTTCCTAGTTTACAGTCTTTGTTTCTGTGAGGCCCAGGGTTTCTCAGTTTCTGATGTCACCATTGCATTCAGTAGATTAACAAGTCAGGCAATTTTATATTAAACAGCCATGTGAGACTGTTACCCCACCTATATACTATGTCCTGAGGACCATAATTATTTTATATCAAACATAGTGAGCCATAGAGAAGTACTGGAAGGACATGTACGCAGTAGAGCTATGGGTACATATCAATAGGTAGCCCTATTTCCTGTCATATATCCTAGGTGAATCTCAAAATGGTTTTCACAGACCATTTGAATGAATTTTCAGCAACAATAGTGCCAACAGCAGACAAGAGGTCTCTGGGATCAAACTAACATTTCAGACAACCAGGAATGTGACACCTTGGAGGTATGCATCCCTGGATGAGATAGCCATCTTGCAGGGAACTACAAGGATGCCTGCCTGTATTTTCTTTGAACTACAAAGCTGAGATCCATCTTCATAAAAATGCAGCTATCTGGTCCCCAGGATGTGTTCAGCCTATAACTAGAACCCCTTTTTCTCCTCTATTTTGGGAGTTCTCCCAGACTCACAAACAATGCCTCTGCAAGTGGAAAGCTCCCCTCAGCCCTGCCCCCTGAGCCTGAGTTGGGCTCTTCAGTTGCCTTTTCCCAGCTGAAGACTTCTGGATTGGTACACTATTACCCCCAAACCCTTATGTCTCTCTCTCTCTCTCTTTATTTTCACCTCTTTCTAAATTTCTATAGTCTTGTATGCTTGTGGGAGTGAGTGCAGCTGAGTGATTGTATGGATTTTAACATCTATTTCAATAAAATACTTAAATTTGAACAGTTAGCCTGATTCTCTGTGATCCAACTCTGTAAATGCTGGGCTCAAGATCCTTAATTAACCTACCCTCTTTGCATTGCTACAGCAGTGTTCATAGTTATTTTTCCCCACAAGTGATAATTTTGACAAGCGTTGGGAATCCACCTAAGGGAACCCCAACAAGCAGGGTATCAAGACAAAGAAGAAAGGGAAAATGGGAGAAAGAAACATATTAGCATATGATATATTGCATAATGGCAAACCATGGATTGTTCATGTAGGAATGTTAAAGTCTGAACCACACCTTTATCCTCACATCACAATGGAGTGTCAATGCATGGGCTTGTGATTGTGTGCAGATTCTTCCATTGCTCCTCTGCAGTAGAACTGTGGCACCTTTCTCTCTTGCCTTCCCCTCTTGTTACTTCAAAAGGAGGGCCCATTCCACACGAGGCGAGGGAATTGCTCCGTGCCATTACCTACCGCTTCTTCTGGGGTCCGAAGCAATGTGGACTGTACCTGAAGCCCTTCTGCAGGGCTCCTTCTTGGTCCAGGGCGAATCGGAGCAGTGTGAGGTCTGTAGATCCGCACTGCTCAGGCTTCCAAAATGGCAGTTTTCAACTTCCAAAATGGGGGCTTCTGGTTGGTCGTGGGTCCCGACCAACCGCTGAAGCTCACCATGCCTAAAGCCCACCCTCCGCAGATCACAGGCTCACATTGGTGCGAGCCTGCGAATCTGCACAAGGGAGCAGGAACACAATGGCGTGTTCCAGGAAAATAAAGAGCTGTTTTTTGTGGTCTTTAGAAAACATGCTGGAGGACCACTTGGGGTCATTTTGGAGTGGACTGAGGTGTGGATCTCTGGTAAGTAGTCCGCTCCAAGGTGCAGACAACCTCCGTGAGAGGACGCACTGCCCTGTTCTAATTGCCTGGTGTGGAAAGGGCCAAGAAGTAGATCCTCTGTTCTATCTTCCTACTCTCTTGAACTATGACTTGAGGGTATGCAGAATAGCCAAATAAACTAAAGAATTTTATAGTAAGAAAAGAAATGCATTTTGAAATAGTAAGAGTAGCAACATTTCTCAGGACATAGGGTGAAAGTCTCTAAAAACAACACTGTTTTTCAAATATAGAAAATGTTGTTTTTAAAACCACTCTGGAAGTTATATGTAGATATATGCCTGTCATAGGAAAAATCTACACTTCAGTGTGTATAGATATATCTTCATTCTTAGTACAGATATTCTACCCCTAAATCAACAATACTATATTGCATGTACGTTCTCAGTTTCATTATTATGGATGCAGAGGAGTAAATGTAAAAGAATTGAGGCTATAAAAAACCTAGAATATCTTATTTTCTGAATGGAGTAGAGGCTTTTGCCTGACTCTGGAATGAACACTATCTGTCAAAGTGAAAAGGAATCCAAATCAGTAGGAAGCAGAAGTCTAACAACAAGAAATACTGTTGTGGATAAAGTACAGTGATAACAACTGACCTGTAGTTAATGAAATCCGGTATAGAAGAAACAGCAAACAAAGGAAGAAATATCACTCTTCTAAACAGAGGTTAAGAAATGAGATAGAAATGTGAAGTCTATTCATCTTTTAGTGTATGATAAACACAGTAAGAACTAATATTGTAGATAATAGAGCCATTTTTTAAAGTTCTCCTTAGAGATGCCGTGGAAGTCTCTGATTTCATATCTCATATGTAAGTTACTTTTTTTGAACAAGATTCTGGCAGATGTAATCCAAAAGTGTAACTCTGGGAAGCTCTGGAACAGCTAGGATATTTGCAAATACAATTTTACTAATTGTATAGGTAAGCTACAGACCAGGTTAAAGGCATAGTGCTGTGTGGTAGCTTTGAGAGGAGAACACAGCACACAGTTACAGATAATAGTGATGTAACATGCAAAATAATCAATCTACTTTTTAATAATCACATATCCATTTGGAGGAATGAATCTCCTGAACACAGGCTGCTAGTGTGCAGGGTCAGTAAACCTATACGTAACAATAAAGTGACCTGTTTCTATTCATAATTGTCCTGCTCACGCAATAGTGATGAACAATTATCAAAATAATTGTTGCTCAAATCTCACTGTTATGTGACCACAACAATTAAAGAAATTAATTGTTTGCAAATATTGCCCTGCCACACTTAATAGTTAAATGGTCATGAACAGTGTTATCACAACTCGGACTTGTTGAGAATGGGTAGGTGAATTCACTTGAAATGAGTCTAGTCAAAAAAACATCCTCCAACAGTTGACAGCATAATACAGAGGTGCAGCTATTGGGCAGGGAGGGGAGGGTTGATGAGGACATTGTCTGAATTCTGGTCCCCTATTAAAATTATCTTCAGTCCCCAAACATTTAGCATTGCAGCAACTTAAGACTCCATAATGCCTTTAGAAATACAGTTTAGACATCCAAAGAAAAGGAGCACTTATCAAACAAATGTGAATACAGCAAACATAAGAGTTCTAATGGCTGATTTTCAAGGTCTTACTCTGTGCCATGTTAGAAATTTGGAAACCAAAGGAAAATTTCACTGGAAGAACTCTTATTTGGGGTGTAATGCCCTAATTTTGTCCCACCTCCCCAGGTAATCCCTTATAGGCAGAATAAAAGGACAAGGAATTGCCTTTTCAAATTAAGTAGTCTGAAGAAGTAGCTGGACTGAATCCACGGACAGTTGCATAAGGACAGGGGCAGGGCAAGGGGGCAGTGCACCATGAGAAGCATTTTTTGGGGACACTGCCACTCCTAGCCTGCCCCCCATGTGCTGTTGCCTCTCCTCCACATGCCATAGCTTGCCGCTCTTGCCAAGCTACGCCACTTTCCAGGGGTCCTTTCACACTACCATATGATAGTTCTATGATTATACTTTTTTTTAATATATATTTTTATTAAAATTAACAACAAATTACAAACATCTTAACAAATTACAGTATTTACATTATCAATAACCTTAAATTCTTCACACAAACAGTAGAAAGAAACATTCCCCGTTTCTCATTATCTCTTTCACTTCCTACTTTCTTTGACTCAGTTTTTTACATTACGTTAGAATCATTCTCGTCAAACATTTATCTTCCCCATTAATCATATTTTAAATGTACCTTTCGCTCTCCTGTCTTTACCACTTTATACCTTACCCTAGTTCTTTCATTACTCATTACAGATCTTTTCCCAGTTTTCCTCAATATATCTCTTAATTTCTATCATTTCAGTCTTTTTATTTCCTCTTTTTTCTCCTCTCATCACTCTCGATAGGCTATCTAAAGTTACATATTCTTGAACTTTAATAAGCCACTCCTCTATTTCTGGAACTTTATTCATTTTCCAGTATTTAGCATATAAAATTCTTGCTGCTGTTACCATGTACAGTATACCATTCTTGTATTTATTTTGTTCTTTTATCATTTGATGTAACATATTCAACAGAAATATCTCTGGTGTCAACGGTATTTTTATATTCAGTATTTCTGTAATTACCTTATGTATCGTTTTCCAATAAGTTTTCTCCTTTTTACAAAGCCACCACATATGGTAAAATGAACCACTTTCCCCCTCACACTTCCAGCATTTTTTCTCTTTCATTTTATATGTCTCACTCAGTTTTTCTGGATCTAAATACCAGCGGTATAACATTTTAATATGATTCTCCTTCAAGTTTTGAGCTAACGTAAATTTCTGTGTATCCTCCCAACTTTTTGTCCAATATTCTAGTTTAATTTCGTGACCTATATTACGAGACCATAAAATCGTTGAATCTTTTATGACTTCTGATTCCAATTCTCTTAGTAACATAAAATTATGCATCTGCTATACTATATGATTTTTCTTCTTAAATATTATATTTTTGAATTCATTCATTGAAATTGTGGTGTCAAATCCCTCCAAATTTTGATCTGTTTTATATCTTTCCTTGAGTTGGAGGTACAGAAACCACTGACAATTCCACCCTTCATTTTTTAATTCCTCTCTCGTCTTAATTCTTTGTGTCTCTTTTCCAACTTCAATTATTATATCTTTGTATGTCATCCATCTCTCCAGTGGCCCTCTCTGATTACTGTATAGAGCTTCATGGGGAGACACCCAAAGTGGAATTTTAATATATATTTTCTTTTTCCAAATTTTCCAAATTTCTAAAAGCGCTCTTCTTATGTAATGGTTAGAGAAATCTTTATCAACCCTTGCTTAACTATACCATATGTAGGCGTGCCACCCAAACCAGAGATTCGTGCCCTCAAGACTCAACGTTCTATCATCTTTAAGAGTGATCCAATCTTTTACCCAAAGCATGCCGTTCACATAATAATACAGTCTCAAGTCCGGAAGACCACATCCTCCTCTTTCTTTCCTATCTGTTAATGTTTTCCAATTAATTCTCGGTTTCTTTTTGTTCTAGATGAATTCTGTAAGATCTTTTTTCCATTCTTGAAAGCATTTCTTATTGATAATTATCGGTAAGTTTTGAAATAAGTAATTCATTTTCGGCAAAATCAACATCTTAATCGCTGCCATACGTCCTAATAGTGACAAATTCTGTTTCGACCAATTTTGTAAATCTCCTTTAATTTCTTTCCATTTCATTTTATAGTTATTTTCAAATAGTCTGTTATTTTTTTTGGTTATGTTTATTCCCAAATATTTAATTTTCTTCTCTTCTTTAAAACATGTTTTTTGGGCTATTTCCTCTGTTTCTTCCTTACTCATATTCTTGGTTAGGAACTTTGTTTTTTCTTTGTTTATTTTAAATCCAGCTAAGTCTCCATATTCTTTGCATATTTTAATTACCTTCTCAATGCTTGTTTTCGGCTCTTCTAAAAAAAGAACCAAATCATCTGCATAGGCTCTCAACTTATATTCTTGTTGCTTTATTTAACTCCTCTCATGATTTCTTCCGCTCTTATCCTCCTAAGCAGCACTTCCAGCATTATTATAAAAAGAAGAGGGGAAAGTGGGCATCCCTGTCGCGTACCTTTTCTAATTTCTATAGGTTCTGATTTCTTCCCGTTTACCATCAAATTTGCTCTATTATTCTTATAAATCTCTTTAATCCAAGCTACAAATTTATCTCCACATCTCATATGTTCTAATAGCTCTATCATAAATTCATGGTTTAAATTCTCAAATGCTTTTTCTGCGTCTATGAAAATCAGTAATCCTTTCCGCTCACTGTGCTTCTCATAGTATTCTAGTATATTTGGTACTGTACGTACATTGTCTCTAGTATATGTCCTAGGAAGAAAGCCACTCTGATCTGGGTGTATAATTTCTTGTGTAATTTTTTTCAACCTTTCTTTCAATATACTTGTGAAAATTTTATAATCTAAATTTAATAATGATATCGGTCTATAATTTTTTGGTTCTTCTGGATCCTTGTCTTCTTTTAATATCAGTGTTATGTTCGCCTCCTTCCATGAATCCAGTTTACCTTTATATGTGATCTCATTAAACATTTTCAACATTGGTAGGGCAAATTCATCCTGGCATTCTTTATAATATAACGCCGAGAACCCATGATTATACTTTTATTTTATTTTATTTATTTATTTATTTATTTATTCGTTTATTTTATTTTATTTTTATTTTATGATTATACTTTTAACTGCCAAGGCTTCATCCTATGGAATACTGGGGTTTGTTGTCTTCTGAGGCATTAGAGCTCTCTCACTGAGAATTGTAAATACCTCTCTTTCTAGTGCAGATTCCAGGAATCTATAAAGTAGAATCATGTCAGTTAACGTGCAATGATAGTGATACAATTCTGTAGTGCAAAAGAGCCCTGAAAGCTCTACAGAGATTATGATCTTCTGCTAGACAGGACAGTAATGCTGTTCTGATTATGATTATAGTACAGTGGAAGCTGGAGCCTTCTGTGTCAGTGGCATAGTGAGTCAGGTACAGATTTTAGACTGAACTTTAAAAGACCTAACCAAGACGGAAAACTGGCTTTGAGGACTGATTCAGTACCTCTAATATTTCCTTTAAGTTCACACTGAGACTTGAATTCACTACTTCACTGACATAGGAGCCTCCAATCATCACTGGAATGTCATACAGTGATATTATTGCTGATGGTTACTTGGTGCTTTCAGGATGCCACTCCATGCTTTGCATCCCAGATGAAACAATGATGGATGTGTCTCAAGCAAATTAATGAACTGTAGAGTTGGATGGACTGTTTGATGCTGCTTCACGCATACACATGCATATGTACATTGCATATCACCTTTTCATGCAATATGAACTCTCTCTTTCTAGGGACTGATCTGGGATGTCTATCTTACTCATTAAAGTAGTTTGTCACAGAAAACCCAAACAACAAGAACAAATTTGTTCAAATTTTACTGTCTAATTTGTTTTATTTTTGACCCCGTTCTTCAGTGTATTAGGACCACCATATAGCATGGCTGAAGTGTCCTGGGCACAACTCAGCAAGCACCCACAGCAGCAGATTGTTGTGTAGAAGCAGTCAAGTAGTCAGTCCAGTCCAGGTAAAGATGCAGGGAGAAGCATGACAGTTGTTAGCTGGTCCAAAAGTTGTATCATCAGGTCAGAAGTCTAGATACATGAGCCAAGAAAGAGTACACAGAATAGTTCAAAACATAGTTAGTCCAAGATCAAGTCAAAACAGGACACTAAGCAACCAGATGAGACAGTTGTCAGCACTAAGGCTGAGGTGGAACAACCATGATATTTATGACCAGCTCTTTCAAGGCCACAGGTGTCTCATTAGTGTAATGAAGTAAGCATTTGGTACTTAAACCTCATGGGCTTGGTATTTTTCTCTCTGTTTTTCAATGGATGGGGTATGTCATCTTCAGCACCTGTAGCCATGTTTTGCTGGGGAACAGGATCTTCCACTGCTTCAGCCCCATCTTCTCAGGGCCTTTTCACATTACACTGTTATGGTGCTATTATTCCACCTTCAACCTCCTATGGAATCCTGGGGTTTGCCATTTAGGGAAGGGCATTTCAAATTCTCAGCCAGAGGGCTCTTTGGCCTCAGTAAACTACAAACCCCAGAATTCCACAGGATTGAAACTTGGTTAATAGCACTATTATAGTGTAGTATGGAAAGGAACTGAGATTCAGAGAAAGCTGCAGCCTCCTCGCAATATGCAGCCTTCTCCTCCTCTTCATTTGAGTCCTTCAAGGGGTGAGTTATGATACTGATACCCTTTTTCTGTCAAGGATTGCATACCCTCACAAAGGTAAGTGAGGAATGGAGTTAGGGAACTAACAGTGGGTAGTGTCATCTGTCTCTTTCTCTGTCTTCCATATTCTCCTTTTCCCTATGTTTTTCTGACATCTTTCTCTCTCCCTAGTTTTCCTTTTCCTCCTAGCAACTTGGCTATGGAAAGTATATATCACTCTTTGTATCCATCACTTCTCCTGCCATCTTCCTCTTCCTCTTCTGGGTCTCTCTTTCAAGCTGTTTGAAACCAGAGGAAGGGGCACATAAGGACCTCAGGTTTCAGATTTTTCAGTCCTGCCATAAAGTTTACTGAATTGCCTAATTATCTATAATCTGCAAATTATTATGAACTCTGCCTTCCTTTGTAGCAAAGCATTAGAACCATACTGTGCCCACAACGGGAGTGTTCTGAGAATCTGACTTGCAGATAGAACAGTTAACAGTTTTTGTGTTGATTTGTTTCCTGATTGTGTAGTTAAAGTAGCAACTTTGGCATAATGGTGCAAAGCATTAAGTTAGATGGTACCTGAGAGATACATCTCTTCCACAATTCTATGAATATAAAGCTAAGCAAGAGTAATCCAGCATAGGATTTTTTTTCTGTATTTGTTAAGAAAAACTTTTTTCCTCATATCTGTTTTACTCTATGTTTTAAATATCTGATCTTTTCTAACCTCTTATGTCTTTGCAAACTTTGTTATGAATGTAATTACAGTAAATTGCTTGAGAAAGAAATTATGTAAAAACAGGATGTACTCATCACAAAACTTGATTAAGTGTAGTAATTTGAAATTGTTAACAGTAGTAGTCATTAAAGCTGAAATCCTTGCAGTCCTAACATTTCATGAACCTACTGACCTTAAATTTGCATGTGTGAACTGAAGACTGAAACGGTCTCCTTTTCTTTTCTTTTTTTTTAATTTGATATACTGAATGCATAATGCCACTGTATTTACTCAGGTTAAAGTACATTTAGTTGCTAAGATATAAGACAATATCTTTTGGGATCCTTGCCCCTGTGGCTTTCAGAACCTGTTTTAAAAAGCCAAACAATACAATCACCAAGGTTATTATTTCGAGTAAAACAGCCTGATGCATTTTACTACTGCTTCTCAACAAAAATTTTTTTGTCACTTTAAATAATAATCTGTGAGGCTCCTCAAACACACCTCCACCCTTTCCATTGGTAGCTGTATATGATGGGGAGAGCCTGTGTTACAGTTAAAACATTTAAGTCTGCAGTTTGGAGTCAAGCAACCTGATCCACAGCTTCTACAGTAATGTGCAGATTGGAGTTAACTTGAATATATCAAATGTTTCCTAGTGAGTGCCAGTACTGTTACCCAAGAAGAATTTCACTTGGTACACATTTTTAAGTAAGCCAGTTTATTTTGCACTTCCTGGAATTAACGCAATATTCCTTCGCAATAGGAATTTTGCAATGCAGCTCCAAGCTGAAAAATTGTGCATAATGTACACAGGCCTAAGTGAAAATTCTAGTGCCAGCTGGAGTAGTTTCATTGAATCAACTACTGAAAGATAAGTCAACAGTTCTTAAAACACCATTGATTCAAAAGTTTTACTCCTGTTGGGAGCAGAAATTGTATTTAGGGCATTATGAATGGTATGCACAGAAATAAATGTGACTTTCCATGCAGCTTTTAAAGCAAGAGTTAAAACTAATGTAGAAATGGGATAGAAGAATGACCTTATTGTTACTGCATAGTTATGGAATTGGCATCAACTAGAAAGAGACTGATTCTTTCACTCTAAACAGCTATAATGGCACTGTGCAAATCTCAGCCATCATTCTTTCACATTCAGTTTTGTTTCCTCTCTTTTCCACAGGTGCAGCTTTAACTAAAGGAACAAGGGCACATTCCTAGGTCCAATTTATAGCCAGTGGGAGTAATCCTAGGCCCCATTCAGCTGCGGTTTTGCAGCTGGGTAAAAGGAGACCTGTCATGCTGGAGCTTTGGGAAGGTGATGCCCCTCTCTTTCTTCCAGCTGGATTGTTCTCAAGGTCCTCCTCAACGTCACTAAACTATGATTGGCATGGAGGTGCACCCCATTACTGTTAGCTGAGGCTGCAAACAGTGGATCCTTTTTTAAGAGGAATTGGATACTTCTTTCCTCAACAATCTTAAAAGTTGACACAGTGGTGTAATGTTATGTTAGTGTACCTCACTAAGAGTATGCTGCCCAATATGTCCTTTATACAAATGGAAAAGGTCCTTTCAGTCATGGTGAGATATTTTATTCATGGTTAGATTTTTTTTTTTTTTTTTTTTCTGGGATCCAGCAGAGTTACCACCAGAAAAAAGCAGTTTTCACATCTAATCTCTTGCTTTTTTCACTATCCCCTTTGACATGGATCAAGAAGGCATGCTGATTTTCCATAGCAGCTTTTTAGGACAAAGGAGTCCGCAGGAGCCAGGATGGTACTGTGGTCTGAAAGTTGGACTGTAGCTCTGAATACTAGAGTTCAATTCCCCACTTAGCTACGGAAACCCACTGGGCGATCTTGAGTGTGTCACACACTCTCAGCCCCCAGAAAATCCCATGATTAGGGTTTCCATAAGTTGTAAACAACTTGAAGGCACAAAATAACAACAACAACAAAACAAAAACAAGAAGAAGAAGTCTGCAAGAGAGAGGAGAAATTTGTAAGAATTATCAATTCTCGTTTCATACTTCCGGTCACAGGAACACTTCCATCGAACACAGTGGTGTGCAGCTTGGATGTGCTCCTGGATTCAACCCTGAGCCTAGAAGGTCAGGTTTCAGTGGAGGCAAGGAGTGCATTTGCACAGTTAAAGCTTGGGCACCAGCTGTACCTGTTGAGACATTACAGCTGGCCATGATTTGGTGATATATGCCTTAGTTATATCCTGGTTGGATTTCTATAATGCTTTCCATGTCCAGCCACCTTTGAAGAATGTTCAGAAACTTCAGCTGGTCCAAAGAGCTGCATCCAGATTTCTAACTGGGGCTGGCTACAGGAAGAACAGAACTCTCTTGTTGTAATATCACCACTGGTTGTTGGTCCATTTCTGGGCACAATTCCAAGTGCTGGGTTTGACCTATAAAGTCCAATACAACTCAGATCCAGGTTATTTGAAGAACTGCATTCTTCCTTGTAAATCTGCCCATGCTTCGGGATCTGCTGGGGTGACCCTTCTGTCTGTCCCACCACTCTCACAATACATTTGGAGGGAGCACAGACTCCCTTTCATGAGAAGCTAGGCTGCCCCCCTCCCTGCCTTTTGCCAGCAGGCAAAGATCTTTTTCTTTAAGCAGGCTTTTAATGTGTAAGCAGGGGAGCTTATTATTAGGAATGCTTTATTTATCTGTATGACTTCTTAATTTTTTTAAATGATTTTTCTACTGTTTTATATGGTGATTTTAATTTTTTTTTTAAAAAAAAGATTGTTGTGGAAGTTCTTAATTGATTCTTTCTGGGAGGGGCCTTGAGTCCAACTTTGGAGAAAAAGCAGCATGTATATTAAATAAATAAATGAATGAAAAATAAACATAGTAGAGGGCCTTCTCGGTAGCAACCCATATGCTCTGGAACACCCTTCCTAGAGAAATTAAACCGGCACCCTCCTACTTTTTTCCACAGACAAATAATTACATTTCTATTTTGACAGGCATTTGATAATTGACCATATAAAGCCCATTTGTCCTAAACAAAGTGCTGGATTTTTTTAGTTGTGCTGGTATGTGAGTCTGTGTGTGCATTTAATGGTGTGTTTTAATCTGGTTTTCATTTGCTTGATTGTTTAATCTCTTTCTAACTTCTGTATTTTGTGAATTTTTAACTATGTATTTTGTTCAGTTTGTTGTAAGGTGGTTGGAGTCCCAAACTGGGAAAAAAGGTAGGACAAAAACAACAATTCTATTAATTTATGCAATTATGTCCTCTCTTTATGAAACAAATTATTATGTTTCTGTCAAGTAATCAGAATACTCTTAAGTGCTTGCTATAAAGCTCTGAATTCAAACATGCCTGAACTTTCAAGGTTTCATTTTTTTCCTGTTCAGGGGTCTTTAAAAAAAAAATCTCCAGAGACAGATTTAAAAACTAGCCTGAAAACATGAAAAGCAATTATCTAAATCCACTAAATGAAACTCTAGGCTACCAAAGTTTGCTAGCAAAGCTTCAAGCGTTCCAACTCTCACCATGAGTAAATTCAAAATCTCTTGTATTTTTTTTTAACTAAAATGAGATTATGCATTAATAAGCTTTAGAGAATTATTTACCTTTAGGAGAAATTAGGATGAATTCTCTTTCTTTGGGAAAGCTGCTATTATACTGTAGAGCTGTTGTTTACAGATTTATTACAAGGAAAAGTCAATTTTGATGAGAAACTTTTTCCCCTTCCCCCCGCACCTGTATGTTTACTGAGCACTTCTGAGAAACCTCCTGAAGCAAATGAAGCAGGCTTAGGACAGCTTATAAATCAATAAACAAATCTTGTTAAGACTAGTTCAGAAATGTATGTGCCTTACTTTATTATTGTCAGCTAACTGTAGGGACTAAGGAGAAACTTATCTTTGGCCCATACCACTTTCTCACATGCTTCAACCACAACACTCATTTCTTCAACATGTTTTTTAAAAGCCAGTACAGAAAATTAATTTTTCAAATGATTTGAATAAACAATTGCAAATGCGTTCTGTATCTAAATATGGATTTTAAATGCATGTTCACTCAGAGTATTTCTAAATGTATGTTTTCTAAACATTCACTTTCACATGTGCACACACACACATTTTAAGCATAGTGTGATATGGATTTTTTTCATTTGTGTGTGTGTGCGCGCATGTGTGAGTGAAGTGCTATATCAGAGCAGTCTACAGGGAGTGTGAAATCCAGCAGACAACCAGGTTCCAGTCCATAAATAAGGTTAGTTTGAACATTGATTTTTAACTATCGAGCTACTCCAATACCTGTGGTCAACTGTGTAAACTGACCCAATTGGAAATCAGTGGCGTGGGGCCTATAATAGGTGATCTGAACATTTTATCGATGATGTTCTATCAGTCATGCCCTCTCATAAAAAGAATGAATCTCAGAGCAATCTTATGCTTGTTCACTCACAAGTAAGGCTCATTGCATCCAATTTGGTTTTCATTGCCAAATCATGTTTTAGGAATTTAGCCACCATATTAAAGCTATCAAGTGATTAAAACATGTGTTGTGAAATTGCTACTAGCCTTTAAGGTTATGCACCATTTTTGTCTTGTTAGTATGAAAGTAAAATTTTAAATTGTGGAAAAGGGGTAAGATCAGCTCTGCATAACAAAAAAAGACAGGCAGTTAGGCAGGCAGAGAGGGAGAGAGAGATAGAAAGAAAGAAGAAAACCAAATTACTTTGGAAGAAAATTGGCCACAACTGCTAATAGAGTTGGCACACACATGAGGCTTCATCCAGTCATCAATCAACCTGCCTGTTGTCTGATATGCCTTAACATACAGTCCACTGCCAGAACCACTGGGATGACAGGAGTGGAATCCACTCAGACAGGCTCGCTAGTGTGTTACTCCATCATCAGAGGGCACAGGAAAGACATGCACCTCCCAGGTTGGGCATGACTGATTCCCCCCACAACCCCAGAGTCTCTTCAGGGGACCCCCATAATTTACCAATGTCTGAGAGACAGCAGAAACTGCTATCTCAGATTAAGGACCCATGACAACCACCTCATATAAGTTGTGATGGTTTGACAAACAAATAAAGGAGCATAACCACAAAATGCACTATTACTGAATACAATCTGATACTGTAAAAGAAAGAGGGTGAGTGGGAGAGAAGATGCTCTGAAAGAACTGAGAGAGCATCCTGGATGCAACTAAATACAGTCCTTCCTCTACATTCATGGGCTTGACCTTTGAGAATTTGATTATTTGGAAGGCATACGAGTGCCTTTCCCCCATGCTTTTCCTCCCATTCCCTTATGTTTTGCCAAGTGCATAGAAGAAGGAAGGCAAGCACCTCAATAAAAGACAAAGAAATGGGGGGGGCATGCACACACCTTCCTTCTCTTCCTCTCTGGAGTTCCCTCTTCTGTTCCCTTGCCTCTGGCCCCAGTGCTGAGAACTCACATTGAGGCAACAGGCAAGGAAATGGGAGGGAAAAGGCTTGTGCAAGCTTTCCTTCTCCCCTCTGGAGCTCCCCCTTGCCTCTGGTTCTGGTAAGCAAAAGACAAGGGAATGGGAGAGGGATCGCAGGGGAGAAGTAATGTTTTTTCCACTTTCATAAGAGTTCTGTGCCCTAAACATTCATGAAACTGTCTATGCTTAACTACAGAGACCACTGTATATATCCAACTGGAATGAAGCCTACATCCAGGTCACTCTGGTCAGGCTTCAACAACCAATGCATTCAGACCACAGCTTGAATGCATTAGCTGCCCATTCATGCTTCCTCACAAAGGCACGCCAAGCTGCTTTGGCCACTGGATGGAAGAACTTTCTGGACACCTTGGATAAAAAGGCTTCTGCCCCAACACTTCCACCCCAGACAGATTTACCTTTAAGGATGAAATTTAAAGCTGATTTTCCATTTTATCCCTGGACCTTTTTTTTTACCAAAGTAAAAAATCAAAATGGGTTTAATTGTTAGCTATGTCGTCTGGCACTGGTGATACTTGTAGTCCACTAACATCTGAAGGACTCCATTTTGCCCATGCTGCTTGATATAAAGAATAGCAATAGCATGTGTGTTTCTATATTGCTTATCAGCTAAGTGCTGTCCAAGCAGTTTACCATGTGTTAGCTAATTGCCCTCAACAAGCTGGGTACTCATTTTACTGACCTGCGGAAGGATGGAAGGCTGAGTCAACCTGAAGCCCGGCAGGGTTGAACTCACAAATTTGTGAGTACCAGCATTTAACCACTGTGCCAACAGGAAGAAATTATTACACCTTTCTGTTCCATGCATACCCTCTCTATCCTTTGCCCCCACAAACTTTAGAACATGAATTAAGAGACAAACTCCATTAAATCAAGTATATAAAGTGTCACAAAGTTTAAAGCCCTATCTGGAGACTTATAGTCCCCTTGCAATAAATCTGGACAAAAATTAGCAAAAATTAGGTTTACTTGTCCATGTCTTTTAGCAGTCCAATTTCAGAGCCAGCACATGCCTGACATGAAGAAGCAATGGTACCACTCCACCCAAGTCAAGCTGAAAAGTACCCCAACCAACCAAGTAACTTTGGCATGTGAATCACAAATCCCACAGACTTTGTTGTATGCCTGGCAGTAAAAATAAAATAACTTTCTTGTCCTTAAAATACCACCCCATTCTTTTCTGTGATAGGGGTAGCCCTGTTCACTGGCAACACCCAAGTGCTGCTGATTTTAGTAGCGGAAATTCATTAGTGTACATTTAAGAAGTGGAGAAATAATCCTTTAAATGTTAGATCCTATTCATGGAGGTAGGCTGGACTGTTTTGACCAAAGTGTGGAATAGGCTATGACCTAGCCTAGCTCTCCCCTTGGGACACACATTATTCACATGAAAGGTGGGAAAAGTTACAATTAAACTGCTAGTTTAATTAATTTAATAATTAATTGGGTTAGAGAGCAATCATTTAGGCTGCTTTCTTAAGCACATTTATCAGGGAGTAAGCCCTGTTAAACAAAAGGAAACATGTAGCATTGCCTTTTTAATCAAGTATGTTATGGCTCCTGTTTAATCACACTTTGGTGTTTCAAGCCATCATTCTGGATCTGGGGGCATGGACAAGGTAGTCTCTTTAGAATGGATGCTTTTGGACTGCAGATCATAGCATTTTTCATCATTATCTAAGCTGGTGGAAGAGCACCTTGAGGGGCATGCTTTGCCTTCCTTTGTTTTAGAAGAAGGTTCTTCCATAACTTGGCATTAACACCATAAGCAGCCTTGCTTCTCTTTCCAACCCTTATGTGGTTTCACTGCTGAAATGACATCAGGAAAGGGACTATAGTACTCCCAATAGACTAGGAAGCAGAAGTTGATGATAAATCTTTTTAAAAAACTAACCAATACATTCCAAGTGGTTCATAAATGTGAACAATAGCCCACAACCAGGTTCAGATTATATAAGCTTCCTTTCTGCATCTAGCCATGTGATTAGTTTCTTCTGTTTCTTATGGTGAAATTCTAAATCCTCCAAGAATTGGTCTTAAAGGAAAAGGAAAAAAAGACTGAGTAAGAGTTGGATATTACAATGTGAATAGAAGGTGATTCTCCTGGCCAGAAGACAGTGGCCCTTTTCACACAGCCTTTTCCATGCAAAAGGGTGCCAGGAGTGTCACACAATTGTGAGGAGCGATCTGCACAATGTACTCACAATCACGTGATGCTCCAAGGTAGACCAGGTGCCAATCGCATACCTTTTCATTTTCGTCTAGAAGCTAAATATGGTGCACAATCACGCATTGCTCCCAGGCCCCACATGCACTTACCTGGCATGCGGAGCCTCTGGAGCTGTGCTGGTCATGCTTCCTGCCCCAGCGCAGCCTGGGAAACTCCCAGGCTGCACTGCAAAATGAAGAGGCGGAGCTCTCGCATGGGCAGGCAGCTCGTGCGGAGCCGAAGGACCCTGGAAGCGAGACCTTCTCACTGGAGGCTGCTTGTGTGATCCCCACACCCCAGCACCAGAAGAAGGTAAGGTGCCGAAAAGGCCAGCAACAACTCACCTAGGGGACAAGACTGTAGCCTTGAACTGACTTCACACAGTTTAAGACCCTTCTATTGGTGTAATTCTTATTCTTTTCAGCAGAACTGATTCCAGAATTGCTTTTTTTATAGATATTTTCCCTTCAACAAAAAAGAAAGGTAAAATATGGGTACAGAATTGGTTCTTGCTATCTGTACTACTACAAACATAAAAGCATTAGTCTTTTGGAATTCACATCAGTAAGAAAAGACTGTTTCTCATTTGCCTGTTGCCCCTGTAAATGCCTTTGACATATCCTTCACCTCATTTATATTCTGCATACAAGTGTTACCTTGATAGTGAGAAATGCAGCATCATTTCTTTGCAAAAGTCAAACAAATTCAATCACAGAATGGCTGAATACTGAAGCAGTTTGAAAAGCTTTTCTTAGGAAAAAAAATAGAGCAAGGGAAAAAAAAGGAAGTAGGATGGATTCTATCACAATTCATATTATGAGAACTCTGTTAAGTGTCTGTATGAAAGCTCTAAACCAGAATGTGAATGAGAAAAGAAATAGTTAAGAACTGTAACTTCTTTCCAAGAAAGATCTCTAAACATCTAGTCATTACTCAGATTCAATGCTACTTTTATTATACTTACATTATTAACTATTAATATTTCTTTTAACTTCTTATCCAAATTAGAAAAACTCATCGTAAAACATCCTGAGCTGTTACATTGCCATCAAAACCTCGGAAACCCCTTGGCCTGAGACTGGAAAGTGACCCAGCCATTATGTAGGAGAACCATATGGACACGGAGAGCTTCTGCCATCATGACTATGGGATCCTCAAGCATGTCTCCTCCCAGAGGAAGGTTCAACTCCATCTGAAGATCACCCTCACAGACTACGACTCCTGCTGCCACAACACTTTGCTTATTTCCTATATGGGCAGCATTTCCCTCCAAAGATTGAAATCAGGTGGTTAAGAAATGAGAAGAAGAACAACAGAGCCAAAGTGATGACTATGGATCTCATTCAGAATGGGAACTGGACTTACCAGATTCAGGTGATGCTAGTAACAAAACTGGAATGGGGAGACATCTACACCTATCAGGTGGAGCTCACCAGCTTCACTAGTCCTGTCCCTGTTGAGTGGAAAGCCCAGTCAGACTCCACCAGGAACAAGATGTGGATGGGGGTTGTGGGCATGGTTCTGGAGGTGGTCTTGGTAGCTGCTGGATTGTCTTTGTACCTGAGAAATAAGAAAGGTCATGCCGTGCCTCAGACCACAGTTGGGCTCACAGATTAGATTCCCTCACTTCCCCAGGAACCCAGCATAGGACAGTGGTTTATTTAACTCCAACCCTGGTGACCAGGGGTTGATTTCCTGCTTTGCTGTGGAAACCCACTGGGTGACCTTTGGCATGTCACACATTCTCAACCCCTGAAGACACGGTGATAGGTTAATCTTAGGGTTGACATAAATCAGAAACAACTTGAAGGCACACAACAGCAACAAAATATCCTTAAGACATGTAAGTGTCCTCAGTACATAAAGAATTATAAACATTGACAAAATATGGGACTGATGTCTACCTCCTTGATCAGTAATATCTGTTCATATTGTTTGGAACAGGAAACTCTGCATTCCTTCATAGATAATCTGCTCAAAGCTCTGACCAGCAGCCAGTAGGGTTGAAGCCAGGCCAGAGCCAAAAATGGATGAGGGCACCTTTTCTTTCTCCTATTAATTTTCCCTCTCTTTCTTTTTGACATTTTCCTCTTTTTTCCCGACATCTTCTCTTCCATCAATAGGCTGCTGGAGGAGAGATGGATTGCTCTTGACTAGGGTTGTAATTCTACACTAAGACCATTTCCACACTACACTGTTATAATGCTATTATTCCATTTTCAACATCCTATGGAATCCTGCAGTTTGCAGTTTAGGGAGGGGCATTTGAAATTCTCAGCCAGAGAGCTTTTCGGTCTCAGTAAACTACAAACCCTGGAATTCCACAGGATGTTGAAAGTGGAATAATAAGACTAGAACAGTGTAGTGAGGAAAGGCCCTAAGTTTCTTCTTGAAGGAAGCAATGAATAATTTTAGCAATTTTGTTCCCACTACAAAAGTGTCTTCAAAAACCATGTAGTTTTCAAAGCCTATTCATTATTTGAGGCTTATTCTGCACAAAATTCAGAGGTGGCTGTATTGTATTGTATTGTATGCAGCTTTTTCTGCATATAAATTAATATTTCTGAATATAGTATGTTGCACAGAAAATGCTGTTTCCTGTGCAGAACATGCTGTTTCTTGTACAATTACGTACCTGGATCAACACAGCAAATGACTTATGGTGACCCTAAGGTGAACCTATTATGGGTTCATCTTAGGGTCACTATAAGCTTTAGGGGAGGGTACTCTTTAAATGGCCTCCAAGGCTGGAGGTCAGAAGTTACCACATGTGGTGCAGAGTGCCAGGACACTTCATGTGACAGAGCAGAACTGAAGGCTATTTAAGGCCTGACCATTCTTTCATGTACCTCTCTGGATCTTCACTGTGTGATCCACTCTCCTGCCCTCTGTGAAATATAAGTTTTTCTGGTCAGCAGAGAGGCAAGATTTTTTTTCCTTTTTACCATGCTTTTCCCCTACCCTATACTATATCTAGGGGACTTTGACAATTGGCTAAGTAAATAGGCTGCCACTGGCATGTAGCAGGGGGAAGAATATAATAGTTCAGTGTGTACTTTGGCACCCTTTTGGTGAAGGGTAGGGCTCTGGAATGGCCTCTTTACGTCCTGGACCTGGTGTGTGGGGAAGGAGTATACCCTTGAGGCTGACATGGGGGTTTACTTTCACTTATAGAGTTTGGAGACTTGGGGAGCAATCCAATTATTGGATTGCCCTCACAGTTCAGATGTTTCACCCAAGGGAAGCCTGAGGAGGTAGTCAAGGATTGATACCTG